>JTDE01005701.1:0-27654 GCA_014338405.1 Paragonimus skrjabini miyazakii
CAACTCACTTCGTGCTAGTCGACGTTTCTGGAATTTTTGAGACAGTTCGATTAATCTGTCAGTGCGTAATCGATGTACCCGACGGCAACACTGAGCAACACATTGACAGTCATGCGTATGCGGTTCGATTCTCACAATTTAAGGTCGCCAGTCACGCAATTATTCTTGTTCTTTTTTGTACCATTCCGGTGTATTCACACGGTGCGCTTGCATACGTTCTGAGTGAACACTGCGTTTGGATTTTGTGGTTTGCCACTCTTATCCATGGGCCAAATGGACTGCCTAAAATAGTCACTTCAGTATGTTTCATACATGTTGGGAATCAACTTCTATTCATCGAATGTTGTGTAAATTATGTTCACTATGAGAAGTGATAGTATTTGTCAGTCCAAGCGTTTTACCTCCATCTTGACTAAATTACCATGCTCCTATGCTTCAGTACACGTACATCGGAAATCGCAAACAAACGACTCGTTTCGTCCCCATATTTTCCTCTCTCTCTCCGTCTCGTTATATGTATATGTATATAAAAACTTTCACCAAATGCCGGAATCATTCTTTGAGATTTTGTAATGGGGTTGGCCCACTGTGAACGGTTTGTCAATCGCTTATCTTATTAGATGTGCGAAGTCTACTGCGGTTCTTCAGCATGCACAAGAAAATGTGATGCAATTCCTTCATGGTACCTTCGACCCATTTTAAACCAGAGCACCATGTGATAGATATCCTGACGCTGTAACGTCGGCAGTAATATCACGGACTCTACTGACATCTCTCTCGGTTAGATGAAACACTACTCTGTTATCGAAGAAAATTGGGGAAATTGAGTGATGGTTGGTGTTGGTCTCCGATGCACGTGCTGTGCTTTTTCTCCTGCAACAGCAGAGCTCTATTTTTTTTCACCCACAAACAAACTCACGTTCATAAGCATCATTCAATTAAAACGACATTCAACCACCGAAACGTACTATCAGTCTTCTCCTTGTGACAGCGACAGTAATTGATCGATATGGGACATCAGATGGGTCTCAAGTGAAAAAGTGTTGTTCAGCCTCAAACCAAGCTGTCGTATACGGTCATAGAGTGTCCTTCTGAATGTAGTAGGATGTTTTCGATAATTGAATGTTCTAGTAAAAATCGCGAGAAACAAGTTTCGGCGGACAGACTGTGTTCGACAAATTTTCACTTTAGTTTCCCTTGCTGTTGCGCCTCCTTTCTTTCATAGTCTAAAATCTATCTGGCGTTTTATAATTGGCCTGCAACCGAGCAAAAATTTACGACAGCCCTATAAGGGGTTGAGAAAAGATTTTACAAACAGTTGGTCTCAGTTACAACCAACGAATTGGTGGACAGCTGGTTCCGCCGAGTTGTATCGCATCAGCACTATGAACCCCACAAAATCGAACCCACTGCCCGTGGATAAAGGAAAGGTTGTAGTTCTGATACTTATCCACCAGACTACGGGGTCACAGCCACTGACGTTGCAAGAAGATATGCGAATTAAGTCTCCCAACTGTTGCGCTTCCTCATAGTCATAGCGTGAAATCGATCGGCCGTTTTGTGATTGACTTGTGAACGATAGCCTGTAACCGTGGCCACATACTTTGGTGGGTAAGTATCTGAACTACAGCCTTCCGATTATTCATGTGGCGTGGGCTCGATTCCGTGAGGTACATGGTGCTGATGAGACCTAACTTGATCGAAACATCTGTTCGTCAATTCGTTGGTGGTCACTGGGATCAATTGTTTTCATTCCCCAGTTGAGCAAGCACAACAATAAAACATGACGATTAGAAACTCACTTATCAAAAAGTAAAATGGAAAAAGTTGACTGGATGATTGCTTTACACTGCTTCGTAAGGGTTAGCAACATGAACGAAGTTGATGTAGGTAATCGACACTAATTGGGCCAAACTGTTACACGGATTAGGTTGTTGTGTATGGCCAAATAAGTCGTTGTTAACACTTAAATGATGGGCTGACAGGGAGGCGGTAGACACTAAGAAATGCATTCTAAGTGTTATGTAGACACTGTGTTGACTGTAATCGTCCAAATGAACTGATGTTTTCTATTGTCCCAGGACGAAGCCGAACGGGGAGTAATTTTGGAAGTCCTTCAGATAAGCGCTTAGCAGTGCGACCTATTTATGCTGAACTACAAAAACTGTCGGTTGAATAGGTGGAGTAAAAGCCAACACAAGTACTGAGGTTATCTTTCAAGTGCGGTTGTATTTGCCTGTTTTGAGTAAGGTGGGACAGTGGAACCTGTAGGATAATATCTCTTGTTGGTAGCGTTAACTAACCGACACGATGCATTTAATTTTGAATGAGAGGGTGAAGGAAGCATTTGAGTGATGTGAATGTGAAGGCTGGGATCACATGTGAATGATGTTCAGTCTGAAATTAATCAAACCTCTCACTATTCGTCTGAAATACATTTTGGCGGGTTTAATTAAATTAGAGATTTCAACCTGTCTCGGAAATCCTACTCACGAGATTATCGGCTAGAGTTAACACAGAGTAACTGCATCTCATATCGAGACCATCGCGCGATTCGTTTATTGCATTCACGTGAAAGGGGTTGGGTGTTTCCATAGGGTAATTCGGTGTTGTCTAACGTGAAGTAATTGACACAGTGTTCAACACAGCTGTCTAATGAAAGCGTGGCTGAAGTTCAAATCCTGGTCCTGGCAAAGATATGCATTACTAGCCAGCTCTAATAAGAGTAAAGTTCGAGTGTAGTGCTTTTTGCTAAAGGGGTTTGCTGAAATGTCTTTTTGAATGCGACAGTCGTGATCAGTTATGGATGGTGTTCAGTTTATGCAAACATAAGATCAAAAATGTCTTATTTTTAGCTGAAACCAAATAGAAAACATAAAAAGCTAATTTCTCGATCATCAAGATTGTCTTTAACGTGCAGATGGACCCACGCGGCATTTCAGACTTAAGTGTCTTACGGGGACCGTAGAGTTGGTGTGTCGAGGACACACACAGTTTAAGAGATTTGTATGTCATATAATCATTTGCGGAAAGAAAGTTATATATGCAGAACCGAGAGGCCATTGATCTCAAAGTAAATGAACATTAGTCCAGCTGAGTGCGAAACTTCTTGTTATCGAAGAAAGGCAATGTCGCTGAAATGCGCAAGCAACCGACGTGACAGTCGCAAGAAAAGTTCTGATTACTGGACTAGTTGTCTGTCGAGTTGGTGCTTTCGAAACCCTATTACATCGTTTCAATCCAAGCTTCTTACGGTGTGCTGAGAAGGTCGTAATCAATCGATAGAAGCCAGTGTCGTGTGTACAGAAAATATCTTCTTAAACACGACCTTATCCTGAATTAATGGCCTTTCCTAACTCGTCGACTGACTATCCATCACAACACCGTTGCTGCTCGATATAAAAATATCGTTACATGTGTGACAACACTCCTGAGGAAGACCACCTGAGGTGGTTGAAACGTAGAGTATTACAACTTGCTCGTAACGTTGTGTTATTCTCAATCCATTTATCGTTACATGTTATTGTAAATTTGATACTGACGAGTCAGCATGAAAGGAATGCATCTGCTAGTTTTCGGGTTCCAGAAATTGTGCTCAAAAACGGATGTTACATGCTTTGTTTTAATCAACCTATAAATACTACAGAATGTTAAATCTTCTTGGGTAACCCAGGTATTACCTGTGATTAACCATAAGGTTTGCACGTCTACAATCACACGAAAATAATCGGTTTTCTATTCACCTCAAAATCTCACGACCAGAAATCAACGCATAAAACTAGATGCTTTCAGTAACACATGCTATTCACCGATATTTTCAACCGCCTACCAGAATTCAAAACATTTTATGCACAGCTGCGTACAATTATCGGTTTACTAACATCAACAAAACAATAACTACAAGTAGAACAATCGCCCTGAAAGAAATATAGCACAGAAACGCAATATGGAATTACATAGGCGATTGTGTGCAAAAGCCTTGAGGGACTGACTAGGGATTCAAGCCTGCGAAGACCGTTTACAATATAAGTTCCAGGTGGACAAATGTACGCAACTAACAAAGTGTCCATGAACAATGTAAAACCATTGTGTTACTCAGTGTTGCCGTCGGGTACATCGATTACGCACTGACAGATTAATCGAACTGTCTCAAAAATTCCAGAAACGTCGACTAGCACGAAGTGAGTTGACTGTTTTTTCTTCCCATGAACCGCTCGACTATTGAATATCAACGGGAACATGTTTCGGCGGTAGTTGCAATATATTGCGTTGTCAAACCGTGTTGGTGTGAATTCCAAAACATTTGGTCACACTTATCAACTATCAACAACCACGGAGGGAACTACGAGCCTAATGTCCTCCCGTACCTAGATTTGAAGCACTGAAATCAATGTGTAACCTGTTCTCACCTGTCCACTGTGCCTAAACTTGGTTTCTCTGGTGCGCACGTATTTTTTAGGAATGACACAATACATATAAATAAGCCCGTTGAACCTCATGGGTATAATAGAGTTTGATTGCCAAATTGGTAATGGTGATCAACACATCTCGTTCCATTCTGTACCTGATTCTGTGCATAACGCTTGCACATAGTAAGTTAATGTGGTCAGCTGACTATTGGTGTTCACACCTGGAACACAGACAGTCGCTGAGATACGTTTTATCGACTCCGCCTACATTCGGAGCTCCTTTAGCGTAATCAACGCAATGATTGTTTGACATCACTCAGGATAACTTAGGCAACTCTTCTTATATCTAGACTGGTCGGTGAGACATGTGATACTCGTCACACTTATCACATGAAAGATTATTACCTCGACTCTAACAATGAACTTCTGACCATTTGTCATAACCTACCCGCATAACATTTCAGCATAACGATTCACACGAATGTTATTCCGTTTCAGCGGATTCAACGCAGGAGAATGTGGCTCTGGGAAAGCCGGTGATCGCCAATGCGCGGTGGGCTGAGTGCCTAGTAGACGGAAAATACCAGACCACAATCAGCCCACAGAGCGAGAAACTACCCTTCATTGCCGTTGACCTGAAGGACGTCTACCGATTGGACAGCATTCACGTGCATGCGCAAAATCAATGGTCTTTTTGTAAGTAAACATATCCCACAATGTCTGAATAATTTCATTTCTACATCCTGCGGTTCGATCGCATATGGGCAATATACCGTGCGGTCTATCATATTTTATTGTCAAAACCCAACAGACTAGTTCGATTGGAACTGAACAGTTTGAGTTGGACTAATCCGATTCTAAGGTGTGTGCGTAGGAGAATCAACACCGTTTCGTTTCATCAGTAGTCATGTGTAACTCAACGTTTTGTTATTATGATTGCAAATCTCAGTAAAATTCATCAACCCTAAGAGCCATGGAGGTGTGGGTCTTGAAAGCTACGACCACGATTGAGACCGACACGTTCACACAGAGGTAGCTCGTTTCTCTTGGTCATTCAGAGTTGAATGCGCAAAATATCAGATACGGATATGTATCCGATACTTGGCATTAATGCGTGCTTCATGTTCACAAACTGAATGTAAAAGATCTAGCTACGTTCTATTAATTGGCGCGCTATATATACAAATTGACTGCACTTGCTGCAGTGCTTCATGTGTGTACACCTACCGCACTCACTCGTGTATGCCTGTCAACATTCCGGAATGTTCGATTCACAACTAATCATTCTTGTTTTGTTTTCCACACCAACAGATGAACATGGACTCAGGGTGAACTTCTCCGTCTACGTGTGGCCCAACTTCACTACGGCTTGTGATATTAGCCAGCACTATCCTTGGAACGCAGTCAAAACGGGTTTGGTATTTACCAGAAAAGGCGAGGAGATCGTTCTGCCAGGTCCGGTCACGGCTCAGTACATCATAATCATGCCTGACAAGGAAGACCTAGAAGAGGTTGGACAAGGTTTGGTGATGGGCGAACTGCGGGCATTTGGTGAGAAAATTAAAGACGGATATGTGCTCGAACTTCCGGGAGAACCAGAGAACGCAACGAAGTCTGATGGGACAAGTGATACTAAAACGTTAGCCGCTCGCCTGGAACTGGCATCCAGAAGCTGGAACTACTTTAGGAAGAACGACGTGATCGGTAAGTATACGGCCGATGAGGTCGAAAGCGCTGAGGTTCAACAGGCAGTTCGCAAGTTGATTGGCACGTATGGCAAGTACTTCGAGTACCATGCTATTTGTGACAGGCATCCACTGAAGAAGGATCCCGAGACGACCCGCGCGTTTTGGAACTACAACAGAATATTGTTTATGCAACGTGGTACGACAATCGTTCGCGCCCCCGGGGCAACCCGCAATCCAGGAGATGTAAATCCAAATCTGAAGCCGTCATCCTACAATGTCACGTTTAATATCGATGTCGCGGGCAGCTTTTTCCCGATGGGTGGCTATGCAAAGCCTGGTGAAGCATTCCGCTATCAAGTGTTGCATGTGTCTACACCAAATCTGCGGGGTTTTTGCATTCGTATCAATCCCCAGACCGACAATATAGAAGGCCATGGCCATCACAACCGTTGGCCAGTTGTGACGACTGTGGAGGATATGAAGATGGAGGGTCAAATGGCTTCACCGTTTGGTGGTCCAATAATGGTGCAAGCGCCGTCTAAAGTAAACATCACCATACGTTTTGAAAATGTGTACCGTTATGGCTGGTTTGATATGAGAAACCAGGAATCAGTGCAAAACTGGGACACCGAACGCCAACGTTACCGTGGCACTCCATACATGATGATCGTGGGTGATCAGATGATAAGTATGGTGCCCACTGATATCCCAGTAAATACAAACAGAGAGGATTTGATGTATAACACCAACTTTTTCGACAATATCGTCAAGATTATCCACAACTATCGAGGCACGGACTACAGTACCGATCGCTTCCAAGTATTTGTTGCGGACGTGCAGATTTCTGTCGGTGACGGTCACTCGGGATATCCTTGGATGGGTCACAATTATTGGGCAGGAGCATTCAACGGACGTTCTAGACTTGAAAGCGGATCATGCATCGGATATCCTCACGAGATCGGTCACAACTTACAGGTCTGGAAAATGACGTTTATGCACGGAACCGAGGAGACCAACAACATGTATATCCCAGTGCTATACCACCACATGCTCGGAATACCCACTTTTGATTATCCTCACAATCCCGGATCCACCAAGGAACATTTCATTCAACTGATAGATACGTGGAAAGGTGGAAAATACCGAGGTGTTCAAGTGAGCTACTACAATTATCTAGCCAGATTATTCAACGAGTCTCTGGTGGGCAACGTTCTTCCCTTGGTAATAAGCACTAGGGAGCCTCTGAACACCGAGGACAGGAAGGTGAATTTCTGGATCAGAGAATTGTGCATTGAATCCGAATATGACCTGGTCCCATTTCACCGGCTGTGGCACTTCAATATAAACGAGTTGACCGTGAAGGCGTGTGGTGTCTTTGCTTGTTTCTTCCCGAATGACAACGTGACTAACCAAGTTCCTGATTTGGTTGACACGATTCTCAATGACTATGGGAAGAACTGTTCTCGTGACAATCCACGCAAGGTGAAGTTGAAGAGGAACCTCTTACAGGGTGTCAACAAGCCTGGAAAACAGTACATCTTCATTCACGAGTAAACCATAGAGCTTCAACTAACACGTCTGTCAATTTTGTCACTTACCTCGTTCAAATATTACGTTGGTATCTGCATGTCTTTCGGCTGTTTCTATTGTAAGACCGATGTAACTTGAAAGTGGATGATCTGATACTAACGGTATATTAGTTCGTATTGGGATGTTCACTTGAGTGTGGTGTTATATGATACTGGTGATTGACTGTGGTAGAAGGATATATGTTTGGAAGTGTATAGAATTTTGGTGAGCATGAGGCAACGATCGACAACGTTTAGCGCTATGTTCAGCTTTGTTTGCCGTCGTTCCGAAGGTACAATCTGTTGAGACCAGTGTTCGGTATCTGCCGGAAGAGTGACAGTTTTGTCATATTGTTGTGTTACATTAACCAAACGATCAGTTCAACGATTCCGAACGTAGTTGTTTTGGACTGTAGAAAGGTTGTAGACAGTTCTCTATATGAAGACGATGCAGCATGTGTGACTGCGTAGTTAATTAGTTCGTTTGAACGACGCATCACACGGTGTTATGAACAGTATGTCGAAGGTAATATAGATAGGGATCTTTTGATTCACGTGGTATCCAACAACCGAAATTGCCCACTTTGCCTCCGTTGGTTTCATTGGTACTCTCATTGATTTTATGTAGGAGCCTACCGAAATATATGTGGGAAATGTCTATTCCTAGTCTACAAATTTGAAGTCACATCGTGATTGTTGCATATGTTCGGTCGCAAATAAGGAATGCAGGTTATTCACCAGTGTGTTGAACGATTGTTTCGGAAACCAGACCCATCAAACCAGTTACTTGTGTAGTATGCACTCAAAATACGAGAATGCCGATTTAGTGTTTTTCATCACATTGGCAATACTTATTACTGGAAAACCCGATATTCACCGATCACAGCATTTCTAATGGTCCTGGTAACACCAGTTAAGCAAATTTGGTGCGACATTAAACATAATTGATTAAAATTATAGTCACCATGCCTTTTGTTCGAAATTCTAGTTTATTATGCAATCATTTCTCGACAACCGGAATGATGCATACATTCGGTTCTTTGTCCATAGTCGACTTTAATCTCGCGATAGCTTTACATCCATCGTGTGTGTAAGGTACCTTTCTACTTGAGAGTGTGCAGAACAAACTTCTGATTTGTTGCCAAATCTGACGGCTGGCAACCATATTATGGTTTCTGTTTGAAGAGTCCAGATGTAGTTGCAAGGCAGATTTTACCTGATATGCTTTTTGACGTTTCTCTATACACGTACGGTAATGCTTAGTATTTTTCCCCCAGTTGCACAAAACTTCTCTGATTCGCCTATGATTTTCATTGTATCATGTTTCGTCGTTTTTCCTCGATAAAACAGTACTCATACTTTGGGTCAACTACCGTCTCCATTGTTTGGCATTGGTGGGAAACGCAACCTGTTAAATTGATTATACATAATCTGCTGAGCGCGTGGGAATTTTGATCCATGTTATCCATTCAGTGATACCGTCTGTGGTTGCCTTGAACTTCGAAAAACGGTAAACATCTCGTAATGTAAAAATGTGCATCGGGGTTTACTGTGTACTTGAATATCTTGCACAGCATTGTGAAATACTCAAACGGCACAACATGTTGGGCGATTTGTTGTATGTTGGGTAGAGTTTGCAGAAAAACCGATTGACTCAGATCTCTGCGGACGACATTGTATCTGTCATGCGATTTACACCCTGTGTACATTGTTGCATAGTATCGTTCACACGAATTGATTGCTTTTTCATGAGCATTAGCCTGTCTGGTTTAAGTTTCACTATTTTTGTTAATGTCTACACCGGAAAAATTTTACTTGTCCTCTGTTTGCTTTGCAGATATTCCCACGATCACAATGCGTATCGAAAATGTCTGTTTGTGGCCCTTACTCATAAAAATTTACTGATACTGCTATATATGGTATCTGGTCTGCTTTCAACTGTAAAATCTAAGGTACGACTTTGGTACTCAGTTGCCAGACATGACCCAGAATAACGACGCACCTGTCAAACAACCATGGACGTGATTTAGCCCATATTGATGTTCAACCAGCTTTGTTGGCTACACTGCGTACTTCGGGTGGCTGATGGACGGATGTCAACGCAGCAGTTGCATGGACATCTAAATCAGCAAGATGGAAATTCGGTGACCGAAAGCTAATATACAGGGAAGCAGTTAAATCGAGTCTTTCATTTTGCAATGCAGAAGGTAAAATTGACTATGGAAGTAGAAAGAAGCATCTTTGAACCAGACCGTCTAAGGGAATGTGATCTGGATGAATGTCCGGACTGAAACCTCACAGCTTTTCAAAAGAAAATTGTACACCCCACAGGTCGCAATGACGTGATCGTGTGGAGCTGCGACTAGTGAAGTTCGAAATTCGATGGCCATCTCGGACTGGTAGGTCACCAGCGCACTTACATCGCACCATCAACATAAAGTGTAAGTAAACTAACTCCATCACATAGTAGTACGGTTTTGTTCTCAGTTGGGTGAACAACAGACCACGTCGTGCGGTAAACTACCTGTCCACACTTTCACAAAATTGGGTCAAGTTTGTGATAAAATTATACTAAAACATTTCACTGAATAACGAACGTTCAGCCAGTCAGAAATCACGGACGAGCTGCGATAGCTGAAACTGTGGTCAGCCTGTGCGAGTTAATCAAAAATGACAAGTAGGCGCCACATTGCATTTGTCTTTGAGATGGTGAGAAAAAATGTCCCAAGGCGTATACGAATTAACCGACGAAATTGTACACGTGAACTTTACTTTATGACATATGGTCTAATCAACACGTAGCACGGTTGCCACCTTCTAGAAGTCATTAATGCAAACATCGTTGTTTCTCTGTAACAACTGGTTCTTTTTCAATGGACCTAGCTAGCTTAGTGCCACTGGAACCGCCGTTGTTCTGATTTTTTTGATATGGTAATCAGGTTCGCAACAATGTTAATCTGCTGCTCGTTCCTCACTTCGGCTTTGTTGTTTCAATACATGCTGTTCGATTATCCCGTCCAAATGTGAACCTTTTTGTGCCGTTCAAATCTTGTATGGAAAGGGTATATATTCTTCTTTACTAAGGCCAGTCTCGTCTTATATTTTGAAAATCTTCTCTTCTAAAATCCATCTGTGTTTCAGTTCCGAGAGATATAGATAAACAGTACTTTCCGGCTAGACTGCAAATCGCCATTCACACGTCACTCGGTTCTATCCTTTCAGGTTTGAGCTGAATTAGGGGTGTGTGAGAGTAGAACAACTGGTAGTACTGAGCAAGCCATTTTCAAAGACGTTTATACATAAGTTTCCCTTGGCCTAGATTTCTGTGACAGGCCAATCCGTAAAATGGCGTCGTCAACCGCATAGCAGTAGACTGGATACATTCGCCTAAGATATGTGTGCTATGCAGCTGTCAGTCTTGTATGCCAGGGGAATAAGGTGTGGTCATTCAATTCATTTCATGCCATTAGTGAGACATACAAAAAACCCACAGATGGGTTAGATGAGCAATGATTGTAGAAGCAACCGTTACAGCATCAAGGTCGAGACAAGGAAAGCCTAATGAACTGGGTGTTACTTTGCGAAATTTAATGTGCGTTTATCTATTCATTTATGTAAGTCGGCAGGTAGACGTTGTTTTGAAAGTCTTATCAAATAGGTAGCAGGAGAAAATCAGAGGCGATAAAATTATTGAAAACTGTAATTCCTTATTGCCGGAGTGTAAGCATAGGAAGCTACATTGTCAACACAACGGCAGTGTTATGGGTCCAAATATGTTCCGTCGATATTTGATACAACTGAACGTTGTATCCTTTCGTGTTTGCGTTTGAATGATTATTACGCGACGAATAGAACATACGAACAGTTTACAACTTTGAATGACGCTGACCTTCAAATATAGCATATTCTACATTTTCTGAAGGTTTTGACAAACCAAGAGGTTGACTGTGGTCAAAATTTACGTCATTCATGTTGTGACTGAAACGTAATCATTATATGTTCGGACGGTAGAGGTGTCCTGCAGTTGACCGAACGCTGAGAAAACGAGGTTGATCTGCATGAGCAACTGTACGCTGCAGGCAGCAAAGCCGCAATAGCATGACATAATAAGCAGGTCATAAACCTGTCAAGACTGGTCATGTGGCTCAATCCAGTCGGGCACACCAAACATTAACGGTACGGGTCAGTGACTAGCCCCCAAGAAACGTGCGCTGTCTGAGCACACACAAACTACAGGTCACAGCAATTCACAATAAAGTTATCACCTCGTTTTGATCCGAATTCTGCAACGCAGGTTACTTTTAGTGTTAACACGACAGAAGTAAACTGAAACCGATTTGTAATCCGAAGCCAAGTTGGTCAAAAAACGTTCATCCACCGAGAAAAAATTTAATGAGATTTTTCAAGAGCCATTGTTCTAGCTACTCTTGTTCCGTATCAGATTCCAATTTGCACTTTTTATGGGTAATCAAGTGCTTTTTTCTCACGGTCCACCGAAAATGTTTACAATCTACACATTCTTACTTGACGAACAATAATGAGAGTATGAAGAAGGAGACAAGTGAACTGAATATTAAAATATTTTCACCGCAGACTCAAAGGTATCCTTTGCATGTAAAGTCCGTTCAACTCTTCTGAATGACTATGCACATATATAAATCATTTGAGTTTCATCACTCGGCGTGATTTTATCATAAATCTAGAATTACTATGTGAAGTCAGTGGAATCAGGATGCGATTAGGAAATATCAAGTAACTCGCGTATTTAACGGTTAACTGCAATGATATCTATGCTAGAGTGATTAAACTTTAACCAACAGTGAACTTGATGACAAGAAACTACACCTTTCCCAAGGTGAGTAAGCGGATTGTAACTTTTGTGCTTTTTCGTATCACTTCAGAATTTTTAATATTCTTCTTTTCCGTTTGATGATTAACGTTTTCGTAAGTGGTTCATGTGAAATTGCACCGCACCTTCCAGTGGCCGGTGAGGTCGCGCACTGTTGCGGCTAGTGCATTCATGGAAAACTGATTGATACTGCGATTGTTCAGCCCACATTCAGCGAGATGGTATAGATTTATAAGTAGTCCACCAGTGATTCACCCGGCTTTGACTCGTTTTAGTTATGGTATGATGGCACGACAAATAAATTACTAATGAGTAGTCGGGGATTTGGTTAATTTCAAGTTGAACGTCACTCACAATTGATCGCAGCTGTCGCATCCCCATAGACTTTCCAGTCGGCCCATTCCGAAAAGAAGCACTAGACTCGAGTTTCGCTCTCATTAGAGCTCGTCAGTAGTGCCCTCCGTCGCTTCGAGACTGATAGCTTATACGTATTAGATGGTGACTGATTTTGTGTTCTACCAATTACCTCATTGGTAGCTAATCTGTTCATTTTGTCATTGAGCAGACACTTAGCTTTGATTAATGACAAATTCTTCCCTTGACACACCATTCTTCACAACCAAAACAATAATAACGGGCTACAACCTACTCCTGGTTCGTGAGAAAGCTCATTGTTTTGCGAGCAAGTTATGAGAGATTCAGCAACTGGTACTCTCGTGGGCTTCTGCACTTGAGAATTCCACCACACATATCAACAAACGACGAAGTCCGTTTTATTATGGATACGATCAAGGGCAGACTGATTCCTTGAAACAAAACAGTTGATCTCCAATGAGCTTTAATTCCGATTCGAGTTTTGCGACAATGCATGACTTGATTTAGCCTAAAATTGCACGGTGCTTGCAGTTAGTCATAAGGGGCATCTCGGTCAACTTGCTTTTAAGGTTATCGTAGATAAATGCGGGTAGAATTGACTCGATGGTCTCCTCCATTTTCACACTTTCAGACAGCCGAGCGATTCTGGAAATGGATAGTAACATATCGTGTGTAGCGCAAGCAGCGTGGTTCGGCTAAGATTATCGGAAACTGAAACGCAACCGCTGAGACCAGTACACTGCGTACTTTCTTTCCATGGTCAAGTGCAATAATTCTTAACTGCCTATGCTCATGACACATGGTTTAGTTTAATTAACCTAGGTGGCCTCCACCTCATAGTGACCGTTTGTTACATTATGGAGGTGAGTAATGACGCGTGCCGCCTACTCGTCGTAAAAGCAGTAGTTTTAAATATATGTGATACAAAATATTTATAGTATTTATAGGCCTTAAGTTGAATAAAGGTTGTAGATCTGTCTACCGTTCATATGTTAAGCTTTTGTTCAACCATTCAAATTAGCAAGGCTCGAACATTTGGTTACCGTATTACTGACGACAAACTGAGAATGCCAGTCTTTGTAATGTCCAAACAGTTGGATGCTTTTACAGAACGTGAGAAACTCAGGCCGAATTCAACCAGATCACAGTGGGTGATGCAATAGGAGTAATTTTATCTTCAGGTGGAACTAAAAAGGTGTATACAAAATGTCAGTAGCAATCCATGGTTTGAGTGGTGACTTAGAATTCAGTCTTAGCCGCCATTGTAAACATATTCATTTCTTTGTGCTTAAAATTTAGCTTAACGATATACCATCCATATGCGCTTTTGTAAACCATAAATTGTTGTTATAACTGAACATGTTGACCACATTTATCGAAATAACAGCTCACATTTTTATACAGTTTTCCTATATTTTTCAAAACTTACTAAAAATGTTTTGAATTTCAAGCATTTTTTCTTATTCAGCCTTCTTTTTTTCCAAATATGTCCGATTCCTTCAGGATATCGGTCGTCCTGTCTATGTACGCTTGCCTACCTAAATGGGCAAGTTGTGCGCCGTTATCAGGTTTAATGAATAAGAGGATATTGTTATTGTCGAGTTCGTTAAGGCTCGCATATGTTCTCTTGTCAGGATATGACGTTTTCTTGGGTTCACGTTAAGGTATTGCTAGCACACACTTAACATAGTTGTTCTAAAATGTTCCGAATTCAGTTTGGATGTAGGTAGGAGACCGTCTAGGTGACTGAACATGTTTTCAACCCAAACTTCTAAACCAGGCTATATAACGCACTGCCTTGGACAGCACAATTTTGGACTCGGTGACAAAATTGTTCGGAGTTTATCATGGTTGAAAGTTAATACCGTATCTTTCCGGAGTTTTAAGGAATGCTACCAGTTCAAGATATTTGTTTTAACTATCCCTCACCTCTCCCAAACTCTCTTCCACTCGTTTCCCCTTTGACTCCTTGCAAATAGGTATCATAATAAACACGTTTATTTATAGTCACTTGATCTACCACATGTCGGCTGTGCATGCGACTACATCTCACATCTGCTACCTGTGTGACGATCTCATTCAACGTATGATGAATCAAACGCGTAGTCACCCGCTTAATACGATTCCTCTACAAAATATTCGGAAACCATTTTGGAATCCTTTTCTTGTTAATACATCTTTAGGAAAAGGGCCAGTACTGGTAAGCTACCATATATACCTATATAATGAACGCAAAGTGACTGTTAAATATTTCTAGTAAGTTGGACCCTTGGATTTGGGTCATGCCTAATGTGCGGTCAGTGTTACGGCGACCGGCACAGTTGCTTCATGGGAAACATTGCTGCACTTCAAATACCTGCAACATCAACGAGTATGGGGTTAAAATCAAGTGCACGGCTTCTTTCAGGAATAGATGGGCTGAAAATTCAAGGTGAATTCTAAAACCGAGATCATATGTGAGTGATCAGTGTATGTCGGGAATGTATTCGACTACTTCTCAATAACAGTGAAGTTTTCGCAAGTAGAATAGGGTATTTGGGTGAGGTTTCCCTTCAAACCAAGACGTGTTAAAAAAGTACAGTGGCAGTAATAATACGTACCTGACGAAGAACTATACATTGGGATTGGATGGGAAACAGTGAAGCAGTCTGGTCCCTTGTAAATTAGAAAATCTGCCAAACTACTCATTAGTAATGAGATTAAACGGAGTTTGCAAGACACTGTGATACATGCCCCCTTTCCGGGTAATAAGCCAAAGATAAAGTGTAGCTAAGTTTACGCCGTTCTTGATTATGCAGCCAAATTAAAAAGACCGGCGCTTAATTGCCAGTTACAACAAAGACTTGACAGGAATACTGATGATGGTCCAAAGACGTCAAAACAGACTGAGACTTGCCCTCGACGAAATATTTCGCTCGGTCGTGGTCTCATCTGGTAATCAAGTGAAGTTCTAGTGTAAGTCAGTGTCACTTGACAACAGACTGGTCAGACAGTCTCTGTATCAACGCCTCCAATTAGTTGGCCACCGCGCGTGACCGGACAATTTTGTACAGGTTTCCAACAAACATGCAAACTGAATTGGCGGAGTTTCACAAACTTCAGACATCAACCAAGTAAGGGGGCTCTAAGTAGAAACGAGTGGTCTTAGGTGTACCGGTTTCAGTGACCGCTTTTTGCACCAATCATGATGCCTCTGATTAGAGGACTGGTTTCTTATCATGTCAGCTACCCATGCAATGAATGGAGCAAATGCAAGTTGAACATATCGCGATTGATAGGGGTGTAGACTATATTTTGTAGATTATTTCCGAACCAGTATATATTCCCATCCACAGTTTCTACTCTGCAGTCGACGAGGACTTCTTTTATACGACCCAGTCTGTTAGTGGTGTTGAAAGCAATATTCTTTATGTTTACAACAAACTACATTTGGTGGAGACGAGGTAGGGGTTTCGCAATATGGGGACTGAACATTACTCACAATTGATTAAAGCGCTCGCAGTCCCAGAAACTTTTCAGTCACCCTCTTTCAAAAAGAATACATTTACCCGGATTTCTATTTTTTTTTACATATCCTAGCCACAACCGGGATTTGAACACCGGTCGAGGTTTTGGAGTACAGGAAAAACTTTGTGCCGTTGAAATGTCTCGAAACCTAGTAACGTTAGCTACTATTTAGGCACAGTAGTACTATTAAACAAAGTTGATAACAGAGCCACGGGTTTTTGCACATGATTGGTACTCCCAGGGCAATTGTTTTGTTTGCGTACTCCAAGTAAAAGTACTATCCTATTGGAAATTTTCCGTAAGTTGCCTGGCGTGTCCTGACGGGTGAAATGCATGATGCTTACAGCAGATGCGTTATAATGAAATAGGTTTAAACAGAGTTTGAAGCTGGCGAAAACTTCAGCCGCAATGACGTGATTTTTTATTCTTCATGTCCTGCATGAACAGGCTCTGAAGATAGTCGAAGAATGATTGTACTCTCCTCATTTGTTTTTCATACATTCAAAATTATAGGAATGCACCATAGACATATTTCTGCAAGTTTTCGACTTTCATTTCACGGCTGATGCTGCACAAATCAATATTATTTGGCATAGATTTTATCAATTTACATTCTGTTTCCAATGACAGCCATTGTCCTCTTGATATCGGGGGACATAAGGCCTGGACGTTTTCTAGCAGTTGAATGTTAACACACCAGACTTTTATCTCATCTGTGAGAACGTATTTGTTACACAGGATCCAGCATGATCAACTTGCTATTGACTTGAACTGGTTTCTTCAATTTACAAAAGCGTTTTCGAGATGTAGTATCCCGGAATATATCTGAATCTAAATATTTTGCTCCACATTTATTCTGCCGAGTAGTTTCGGACATCGGTACCATGAGGACACTGTAGCCTCAGATATGCCTCGAATGTCTTCAAGGACAACTAGAATTCATCGGTTTTTGATAAGTTTAAGATAAATGAGATTTAAGATAACTTGCTTACTAATGGTCTTCGATATTTCACCACAGTGTCAATCTTTTAAGCTTATGCTTTTCTTATCACATTGTCTTTTTTTGGCAAAGTTTCAACTTATCGACTTACCGGCGCTTACTCTTTTTTGCCGTCATGCCCATAGTTCATCAAACGGAAATAACTAGACAGCGTGACAGACTATAACACAAATCAGTTACTGTTTATCATGCTGACTGGTGCACTTCCATTTGCAAGCAGCATTTCGAATACCATTCTGGTAGGCATCAGTAGTCTGAACCCGCACAGAGGACCGTAGTCCAACACCAACGGAAATTGCTAATCAGTAGTTGGGTAGATTCGATGACTTAGATGAGACCCAGTTATGAAAAGCCAGGGCTTTGACTGCATTCACACCAGTGACAGAAACACAGTAAGCAGAAACACGGTAGAGAGCTTTCTGCGTTTGGGCATGCTGTTTCCGTCGTTGTTTCGAATCCAGCCAAAACATTGAGTTCTCACAAATGGGTCTCATCTAAATCATTAAATCCGCCAAGCTACTCGATAGTGCATTAGCTTATATCGAAAACCGACATGGTGTTTCGAAAGCTTGTCAACAACTTAAACTACAAAACGAAAAACAGTGTTGCTAGTGAATAATTTGGCAGAATTTTTAATCTAGAAAAGACTCAAATGTGGAACAACTGAGTTTCATCTCGATTCGTGAGAGCTACAGAAACATCATGGGCGACGTCGGCTTTGTAGCCCAGCTGACCGAACACTTGCCGATTTTGGACATGCTTTTTTTGTCCCTGGTTCCCAGCCTGCCGAGGTTCAGAGTCCACGAAATTGGGTTTTTTCCTGGAATAACAATAGTACTTTTGTCGGAGTGTTTGACATGAGACATAATCGGAAAGTAGCAAGACAATCATACATATTGCGAATATACATCCGAAAATTCTATTCAACTTCCAAAATATGAACATAGACAATATTTTGCTAGCAGAAATGCTCCTTGTCTCCGTAGTCTGTTGGTCACAACAACGGAACTATTAGAAATAGTAACCAATTAAAATCCTGATTTGACAACTAATTTCATATGTATTACGTTGTATTTGGTCTGAAGATGACACACCGAAAACGAGCTTGTTCGCCAGGTTTTGGCTTTTGATAAAACTCGATTGTCAAACACTTTATTGCGGTAAGCTGGATGTCAGAGACCAGCAGTATGGATGGATTGGTCCATTCTCGTTGGCAAAATTCATAAGGAAAATGGAGCTAAGCCAGAAAGTAAGTGTAATACGTGTAGTTTACGCTATGGCAGATAAACCATACAAGTAGTTCAACAATCATCCTGTGGTGGATTATCAAGCCTGAGGTGTGAGCATTCCAACATTCGGCGAAATACCTCAACGCGGGGGAGTTATGTTCAAAAATCCACAGCAAGCGGATTGGGGATTGAGTGAGAGACCGGATGAATCACCGCTCGACTAGATCGGACCAACGGGCGAGACATGGCAGGCAAAATAGGATGGAGGACCAAATCGGAGGCGCAGTTATTCCAACACTCACGGGAATATCTCGATGCGTTTGTGGAACATGGTAAAGATCACAGTATATAGATGATGGACATCAAGAGCGACCGGACGAGCCATCGATCAACGAAATCGGATCAACGGAGGAAGAATGGCAGGCGGAAAAACCCCTGATTGGCGACGCCGATTACACACATAAACCGGGCAGAAGTGCACACGACGCGTGAGCGGAAATCTGGGGGTGTTATGGGCTGGAATGCTTATTCATAAACGCGAGCGCGCGCGCAACATGGTAACTAGCGAGTTAGACAATAAGGATTGTGCTTTAATGGACGCCTTTTCGCTACAGTCCGTTTAGTAATTATTCCTTAAATGGGCTACGGGTACACCGTGTCCCGACCAGTTCCAAAATATACTTTTTTCAATTTCCAGTTCATTTCAGAATGCATCATTGGGTGTAGAACTGTCTAAGTGAGCGCACACTTAAGTTGTTTGCTGATGTCTAAAGCACTATTACGTTTAACAATTTTATTTTCAATGTTTCGTTCTTGCTTGAAATCAACAGGTAGCGATAGTCTGAGTGGGAGATCGAACTGGCTACCCTTTGCGTTACAATATAACGAAGTGGCGTTTTGAGGGTGAACACCAAGAAGCATTACACACATCTCTTCGGGCCCTCGTGGCCATATCCATTGCAACCTCACAATTCGAGATGGACAATGCCTATTCACCCTAACGGATTGAAGAAAAGCTGTAACATTTGTATGGGCTTCTTTGCATAGTCAATTCTCCATAGTGGACACATTTTTATCCACGACCCATCTATTCAATTCGTAATTTGTCTTCCTGGTGTGCAATTTTCGAGATTCTACCAGGGGACTAAGTGCAAAACCATGCCTTAAAATTTACGCTTTTTATTTTTATCATAATGAAGATTTCTTCGAAAGATGTTTTAAAATTAACATTGCACTTATAATGAGCCAGTTCACGTTTTGTAATACTTGGGTTTGTACTTTAATAGTACACATTCCGCTCACAAAGTGCAAGATTGCGGTTAGTCCATTTTTGTTGAATCCTTTACAGCTGTGCGACTATCACGTGACAAATAATTGTGGCGTAGCCGATGGTACTTCTGTTGCTGCGTAATATTAGTCCCTCAACCACTCTGATGAAACAATTTCTATTAGTAAAGTGCGTTTTGTGGGTTAATTCGGAATTAACAAATTAGATTAATCCGCCTTCAAAACTTATTGAACAATTTACCAAGTCATCGATAGGAATAGATCGAACAAGTGTAATTCAGCATTGTCATTAAGCACTCGAAATTCAGGAATTATAAAGGTTTAGCAACATCCACGGAAAATTTGAGCAAAAATCGAATCTTCCGCATTTACTTCATCAGCTAGCTAGCTCTTTTATGGAAGAAGCTTAGAAACACAAGTTACTGTTTCGATCTAATCACTGCAAGCATCCTTATGAGAATACCAGTAGTTACAGAAGACTGTTGAAAATTTGCATATCTTCTTGCTGACAGTTATGATCATTATGACGTTTTGCAACATCAGTGGGTAATATGGCATTTCATTTCTTAACTTCATCAACTGTTGCAATTCTACAGCTTGTTAGGTAAGTTGTGAAATCAAAGTGCCTAATACTTGGTGGTAGAGCGCAACAAGACGATTTCAGGGACAAAACTCATTTGAAGCGTTGTGTGTGGTTTTACTGAACTTCTGAGCATCGTATAGGAAGAGAATATTAGATGCCTAATCTAGTATATGTTAAGAGCGGATTTTGTCGTATATTGCATCTTGGGACTGGTAGTACTTCGGCAAATATCAGAATACAGTAATCCCTTGGGAGAGTCCCTCCAGGAACACTCGGGCTCCGAGACAGACAACTTTTGTCCTGTCCCATGAAGTTTCATAGAAAGTTCCGGCTGCTGCCATGTAGTAAATGATTGGGTTGGCACAAACGAAATAAAGCGCACAATTGAGCATAATTTTGCATTCACCTTCAGAAAAAAGCACCAAACTCGAATTCGCTCCGGTTAGAGCCTATCTGTAATGCAATGAACTGTTACGTTCAAAGTTTGAACTCCAGTAACATTTTATGATGCCACCGTGTTGAATACTGTACCAGTAATTTCTCACCAGACACGGGTGAATTATTAAATACAGGCTCTCAGCTACGTTCTATTACAACTAGTGACCCAGATTTCTCAATAGCTTCCAGAGGGAGCGCAATAACTTTTCTGTTGACTCTAACCAATGACTTTACGTTTGAAACTCCAAAAAAATGTTAAAATCACCGAAATACTTGTTCTGATTATTGGTAACTAACGGGGGATTTAGCCGATATGAATTGCGTATCGAATGCAATGAACAGCATTTACAGATAAATTTTCCGGCGGTTCACTTTCTGAAAACACCTTCGCTAATCAAATAATAGTCCTCGTTAGATACAGGTACTGAAAACTTAACCCACCAGGATCACATAAACTGTTCAGTTCACGGCAGAGAACCGCTGTCATATCGCCAAGGATAAACAGTACGATAATCTTGCAGGACCACCTCTCTGACGTAAAGAAAACCATCTTTGCCTGGCTGCTGAACCTAGTCTGAAGTTTATTTAGCAGTAGGTTCGATTAAGGCAATCCAAAGTGAAACTCACTCAAATTTCTCTGGGGAGGTTAGTAATACGACACAGGCAGGACGTTCTGTGAACGTCATTTCACAAAAGATGGAAAAAATTTCCTACTGACATAACTATCAAAAAAGAAGCAGCTTCGATAGAAATTAATTACCCAACCACCAGCAAACTGAAGGGAAGAGAACAAACACTAACAATTATTCGGAACTTCTTACTTTAGTGGCTGACTGAACGTCATTTCCAAAAATCAATTTTTCTAGAGTATTCCATTTTAATTTAGTCATGAGCTTGAAAATAACGGCAGCTATACTGTTGTTCTGTTAGTGTAAAATTCCGAGCTTCGAATGATTGTTGTGTCTGAATATCACCATGTTCACATGGTAACATACCTTTGCACGTCAGCAACTACCGAACCTGTAATGCTGATGAGAGTATTGCATTTTTCATATTTTATTCCGAAGAGTATAAAGATTTTGTGTACAAAATACAATCTGACATATGTATATAAACACAAGTTTTATGCACCCCTGTCCACGAACTTCTTTCTCATATGATTGCTTTACCAATACAATATAGTAGCTAGGCGCATCTTGTTTTAGAGGGCTTGTGGCACTCTGCTATGTTGGGACTAGTTTTGGTAAGACTCATCTTTAACCTTGAACGCACAACCGTTGTGATTTTCACAACAAGGCACCTTCGCCTGACTTGTTGTATCATACTCACATCATACGGAATTATTAGACGAACTGTCTTCAGCCTCCGAAGAAATATTTTCCTCTACTTTGGACTACTGTTAAGAACGATGGCAACCCGAAGCTTGTTAATTTTTGGACATGGAAGTGAATACGAGAAGAAAAAAATGGAAGCATTAAAAATCTAGCATAAGAAACTAAAAATCCTCGGTGTTTCCATACCTAAATAGAAATTTGTTCCCCCTGATTGTAGCTTCTCCTATTCACGCACTTGTTGAACACTATCAGCAGTGTACAACTGTGACACAGTTGGAATTAGAATGCCCATCTAGGGGGAAATATACTGTTTACTAATTCGATAAGCTCCTGAGACATGTTAGCATCCCAATTTCTTACTAGTGATTGGCGGATTCACAACAGACTGGGTGTAAACTCGTTAATAAACATGGCTGTGAACGTTATAACTACCAATGTGCTCTCAACTCAATGTTAACTTAGGGCGACTGTGTGACCCCTGGAAACACCATAACATGGGTGAAGTGCACTTTCATAAAGGTACGTTGTTCTTAGAACTGACCTCACTACAGCCCAGACCGTTAACCTTACGTAACTGATCTACTGAACTACACATTCCACACAAAGCGTACACTTGATACCTAATAAATTGGTCTACTTCCAACATTCCAGATGTTATCGATTGTTGGTACTCTTAATGGTTGTCACATTACATGCTATCTTCTCTGTGTAGTATGTATTATCAACAGGCTCGTCGAATGTTCATCAGGTATGCCAGATTCTTCCGCTAAACATTTTCTAGAGTGACAATCCAGAAGATGGGCGCCAGGTTCATTAAGGAATCTGGTGTTTCTGGCGTAGAGTTACTTTCGGGCACCAAGCTGACCACCATGATGTATGCAAAGGTCACATGTCTGCTTTATGCATGTAGAAGTTGCTGAATAAATTTAATGGTACAATTAGTCCTCAAGAAAGACAAGTCGCACAGAAAACCACAAAACATAACTTTATATTCGGGACGTTTCCAATTTCACCTTCATTACTGACAGTTTACGGTAAGCCACACACCCAGCAAGGTACTCGAGGATACTCGAGTGTGAGGAAGGAACGCAAGGATCGCAAACATTTCTTTTAATCGCCGTTTTTATCCTGTAAATGGCGGACAGGTAGATATATTAGGCTGCACTGATTTCGCCAAGATCGAACAGTGACGCAAAACAACAGCCGATTAGAAGTCATTTTAAAACTAGTATTAATGTTTCGGTTATTACATAAGTGTTAGTGAACTGAAAGTTGGCTAGATACAACTCAATGTCGCAGTTTCAAAGTGGTCATAGGATATATGAAAATGAATCGTAATGGGCAAATAGCCTTCTTCACTCCAGCATGTTGATAGCGATAGCTCTCCGGTGTTTCCTCAATCGGATTTAAAAAGCAAAACTGCTCGACTTTCCATGCAAAAATAAATGAAGCGACCATCGAGATGTGAAATTGAACTGAAAATTAGAAACAAGTGTTTCAGAGAGTTGAATGAATAATATTGTTACGGTTAAATTTGTAAAGGAAATGAACTTCTCTGAGGTTTACAAATTGTGCACGGATATTGCAAACCAGATGTAAGATTTGCCTTTTGATCAACGTTGGTTCGCTGTCTTTAATTGAGTAAATGAAATGAGATGTGAGCATACTTAGCACCTGTAAGCAAGCCTATGAAATGAACATTCATAACTGAATCCAACAAACGGAGCAGTCCCACGGTTGGTTAATCAAAATCAATAGTTATTGATTGACCGTCTAGCAAGTCAGAAAATGGGCCCGGAAAGTTCTCAAAATTACATTATTAATAAGTTTGAAACCTTATATTTCATCCACTACATGGAACTGTTTTGAGAAAGAAACTGGGGTCGCGTGTCGACGGGATCAGTTAAAAACTTTGTAACAAATGTCGGTAGAAGTTTTTTACTGTTTAAGGGACCAATGGCAAAACTGAAAGGTCTCAAACCAAGGAGATCGATCAACCAAAATTAACTACTGACGAAAAGTTCAGTGCTTCTATTAAAAGAGTTTCAAAAACTGTCTGCATTTTGTCATACTGTCTATTGATAAGGGGCCGAAGTAGTAGTCCGTGATCGGGCTTATATATATTCACAACACTAATTCTGGTTGATCGAATAATAGCAAACTTTCTCTAGTATAAAACCAAAACAGAGATCACTTCAAGTTGAATATCACCCACAGCTGATCGCAGCTTTCGTATTCCCATACACTTTCCATTCGGCCCCTTTTGAACAGCGGAAGCAGTAGACTCGAGTTTCGCTTCCATTAGAGTTTTTTAGTATTGCGTATACTTGTCACGGCCAGAAACAGACCTTCAGCCACGTATTCGTGAGACAACCGCATTGACCACTGAGCCATTAACCTCACATCAGGCACACATCTTATGTGAACGCTCAGCTACTATCGCTTGTGAGTAATGATCAGATTGCTCGATCGTCTCGATAGAAGACACAATTACTATCTCTCATTTTCAATTGATAACCGCACGATTAGGAATTCTGAGATGGTTCGAGATCTCCAACTTCATAAACTCTGTCAGGCAATGTATTAGAGTATTGATGAAAACTCGGATGTAGCTTTAGTCCTGGCCATGGCAAAACTATGCACTACGGACGAGCTTCAGCAAGCGCAAATCTTGAGTCTAGTGCTTTCTTTCGTAAGGAGCTGGCTCGACAGCCAATCGAAATGTGAAAGTTGTAATCAGTCATAAGTGGTGTTTAATCTGAAAATAATCAAACTTTTAGCTACTCAGTAGAAGAATTGTCAATTTTCTGGACTACTTAGCAAACAATGGGCTAGTGAGCTTAAGACATATTATGAATTCGTTCCAGATGGACACAGAAACCACTCATGTACAAGTGCATGGATGAACACAAGGTTGCAACTTCGCTGTGACTTACACAATGAATATCTCTATATTAATTCATCGAGAAAATGGCTGGTGAATTTTCGCCAGTTGGTCACAAATCTTTCATGCACACACGTTGTTAGGCCTGGTTGATAAATATTTGGATAGGTTAAAATTAGTTAAAATCAAAGTAATTACATGTCCCACAAGGTTTTGGGTCTGTTAAGGAGTTTTAATTAAGTGATGTAAACAAGAAACATTTACGGAAATCGTCAAATGACATGCGCAGCCAATTTTGACAGGTCTTGCGTGAGGTGACGACCATTAAAGTGAACGAGCTTAAAGGGCAACTGGGGACTCGGCGTACTTTACTGTGTGCATGTGTATCTTTGCGAAACGGATAATTCTTTTGGTTTGAAACATTCTCTTCCCGTCAAGAATTTGAATAAAGAAGACAGTAGGCTGATGTTGCACGATTTATGTCCGGACAAATGTCGCTGCATCTTTACGAGTACATACTGCAGACCATTTATATATAAGCGAGAAAGCGAATAAGATACCAGAGAAAGCCAATTGTCAGAGTGCACAATTATTTTCATTACCACGGTAGTGACAACCCTATAAACAGTTGTTTCTGAACACACAACACGGGCATGAACTTTCGGATTGCAACAGCTTCAGCATAGCGCACTGTTCGCCTGTGTGACGTTGAGTAGATAACACGAAACGCCGTTGTGGGATCGCAGTGGTGTTGCGTCATTAGAATATGACGTGCAATGGATGATGCAGGTTTTCTGTTTCTATGCGCCACTGTGACGTCATGTGCCTGCGTGACCTGTTCCTTGACCCACTTCGGGATGTATTCCATGACCCTGGTTCTCAACTGGCACTCAGTCCTGCCTATGTAGGATGCTCCGCATCTAAATCGATATTTATAGATAACGTTGGATTTGGCTGACTCGGGCACCGGTTGTTTCACACAGGGCGTTGGAATCCGGAGTGTTCTGAACAGAACCGCTGGGACCACTGCATTGTATGTTCTCGCGATAGAACTAACCAAACGACGGTGAATGAGTTGGCACACATCATCACCCTTAAAGGGAAGACGAAGAAATACCGGCTTTTTGAACACTGTGTCGGGTCGAATTCCTATATCAATGGGTTGCTTAAATCTTGTAATGAACGGTTTAGGGTAACCGTTTAGTTGTAGTGTGGTCTCTAACATGGCCATCTCTTCTTGCGTACTTCGTTTGATCGGGCCAGACGTATTTGTAATGAAGATAATGTGGAAGAAGAGTTGGTAACGAGAAGTACATCGGGCTGGATTTGGTGGCCAGTATCTAGTGCATAACTGCTTAACGTTTATGAAGAGACGATCATGGGTGCCCAATAAATAGTTCGTCAGCTGTTCATCAGATCCAATATAAACCGCGTCAAACTGGAAATAAACTCTATGTTCGAATGGAGTCCGGAACGAACTGGTTCCTGCCCATAGGGGCAAACTTTCCGACTTCTTCCTAGTCTTTGTGTAACTCTTACCTTCGGGATAATTATAAACCACTTTCTGCATACCTAACTTCGGCAGCATAACAGGTGAATAAGATGCTGTGCAATTATTGACCACCGTAGATATTAATTAGTTGACAGTATCTGGTTTGTTCGGATTTATCAAAATGAGCCAAAGATTCGTCTTGTCCTTTTAACCGATTCTAATCATTATATAAAAATGTAAATAAGGTTTCATGACCTTTTGTTGACAGATTCTCTCCAGGTGGTACATATGGTGCGAATGAGAAAATACTGCTGTACAAGTATAATTTTGTGAATCAATCGTTGCACACATTCGAGGTTTTTATTGCTATGAATTATACAGTAATTTCAAAATAACCTCCTTAAGATCAATCGATTTAACAATAATTAGGTTTTCATGTAAAAACGCCGATTTACTCGGATAACCACGCTGGATTTTGATAAGTTTAGTTTGTTTTTTGAAAATGACAACACAAAATACTTTAGCTTTTCTGATTAAAAATATCGACTTTGTCAATCAGAATATAAGCCTGCGAAGATAAGAGTCAAAGGAACTATTTGTATTTTCTAAGCGCTGCATACAGTGACAGTTGATTCCATATGCAACACAGAGTACAAACCGGCAATTAACTACTAGTTCAAACGAGTATGTTACAGTGAAGTTAGAAACACAACTCAAAATATTTTGTTTCACCACAGTTACTAACAGTCAACGTCGATATCATCGGAACTGGGCACGGTGTGAATGTTACTGAAGTTTCACTGGTAATTTTCTTTTACGAAAACTGAAGAAGCAATCACAAAGTTGTTGACAGTTCATTTGCAATAGCTTTCTTGGGAGAGTCTTCGTTCTAATACTTCGGTTAGTTAGAAAGAAATTGTCTCCGGATTTTACCCTCAACATTTTCGAAAACATTTGCCTGTGTAATTTCTTACTTTGAAGTGTGGGCTCTGTTGAGCATTGTTTTGTTAT
>JTDE01005702.1:10259-29474 GCA_014338405.1 Paragonimus skrjabini miyazakii
GACACTTAATTACCACGCGGGGTGGCAAACATGCCACCACATACTACTTTAGATCGATTCCTAGAACAGCACCTAACGACCTCGACTAACTGTCTTTTCGGTGTTTGATGACTGGAAAGAATTGTTGCCTGAGGAATGTCCAGGGTCAGAGCTTGTAGAGCTTCATGTTGTGACCTGCTGTAATATTATCGCCCACTGAGGTGAAGCATTACTGAACGACTCCTGCACTAGAGAAGGGACGTGTTGGGATTAAGTTGCCACGGAGCCCTCAAAGCTCACGTGGAATTTCGGGGCTCTTTTTATCATCCCAAGAGTTGCAAATCCTTTTTTAGTGATCACCTGGTAATGATAAGAAGAGGCTAAGATAGACACTAGCCAAATCTGTAGGTCTTCTTTTAACTCAACTTTTGATATATCTGTTGCATTCTGTGCAATATGTATCACGAGTAATTTCAGTCTCCTCCGAGTAACATGTGTACGTTTGGTGTCGTTTAGAGAGACTGCGGTCATCTGGCTAGCAGTTTATACTGTTCAGGTCTGTAATGTATTGGGCTCCTCAGCATTCCAGATTTTTAAGTCGTCAGCATAAAGATTACTTTGAATAAAACAATGAGGAGACGCAATTCATGTGATGTTCTCCGGAGTAACATTTCGTAAATTCTGATCACATATGGACATGTAACTAATTTTAAACAAGTCAACATTCCACAGAGCGGAAGTCATGGCTTAAGAGATTAAACAGACGGACACAAAAACTGGAAATCAAAATTGTGGGAATGCCGACTAGCAGGGTAGCCGCAGTGTCAACACAAATAGTTTTTGAACGCACAGGGGGGACTGTGACGTTTAACAGCCAAAGCCAAAGCAAACTGGAGTGTGCGTTTCCAGTTGCTTCGAAAAATTACCGAGAACGCGTCAGGAACTTTGATTCTGTGTGTTTGTATTGTGTCTTGCAACCGAAGATGCGGTGTGCCATCCATTGGCATCTGTGCAGACGTCTGGCGTTTCTAACAGAGTTTCCAGCCATTTGGGAACATGCTCCTTAATACGAACAGTTAGTTGTCTGTTTGTCCTCCCTATGTAGCTCATACTGCAGCTACACGAGTATTTGTATAAACAGTGAGATGTGACAGACGTACACTGTTTGTTCGCAACCGGGGCGACTGGTAGAGTTCTCGTTCGTTGCATTGCACACAGCTTTGCAGCGTTATATGTCCTGGATACAGCAGCTGTTAGACGCCTCCTCGTCATTGTTGACCAGCTGTGCTCTGGAAACGGGAGTTCTAAATACACCGTCCTCTTCGGTACCGTCATCACTCCTACAGTTTGGATGACGACTTTCCTGTACTTTTTAATAAATCGCAGGGGATACCCGATGACCTGCAGAGTGTTTTCTGACTGGTTCTAGCAAATCAGCTAGCCAACTGGCTAATTTATGCTGTGGTGCGTTGCACACAGACATAATGGGCCGAAGTGGGACATTGGGTTTGTGGGTTTGGGGTAGTCCGTACATATGCGGTGTGCGTGTGCCGATTGGCTTCATCAGCCTGCATTGGTCGACAGACATTACGCCATTTATCCTCAACCCTTCCAGCCTGCGGCAGATTCCCAAAAGTGGAAAAGAAAGTCTGCCGCAGGCTGGAAGGGTTGAGAATAAATGGCATAATGTTGATTTGTTGGAACCAGTCAAAAAACAGTTCAGTAAGTACAGTCTGAAGGACGGTTTCCAACTTGTTAATTGTATAGGTGGTTTAAGTGTCCGAGATAAACTGATGTGTTCATTTGACGTGACATCCCTGTTTACTAACATTCCGCTTCATGCAACAATTGATAACATTTGCGAATTTATTGTAAGCAGCAGTGCTCCGTTTCCTATCCTGGTGATCGAACTGAAATCGTTATTATTTTTATGCACACATAATGTAAGGTTCAATTTTCAAACGTATAGTTTCCGGCAAGTGGACGAGGTTGCAATGGCCAGTCCGTTGGGTCAACTTCTGGCGGATTTCTTAATGACCAAAGTAGAATCCACACTATACGAAGGCCTGTCAAAACCAGTGTTGTACAGACGCTACGCAGATGATATTCTAGCCATCTTTGAGAGCTCGAGTGAATCAAATACGTTATTCTCGAAAATGGACCAGGCTTACCGGAACTTAAAACTGACGAGAGAGAACGAAACGAATGACTGCCTTCCGTACCTGGACGTTCTAGTCACTCGAAGACCAGATAACACGGTAGGGAAATCCGTTTACAGGAAACCTACCTCGACTGGAGAGTGCATGCGTTTCGAAAGCTTCTGTCCGGTGCAGCATAAGAGAAGTCTAGTTAGGACGCTTTTCCACAGAGCACGGAGGATTAGCACTGAAGACAACCTACAGCTGGAGTTAGGCTTACTGACAGACACTTTGTAGGTCATCGGGTATCCCCTGCGATTTATTAAAAAGTACAGCAAAGCCGTCATCTCAACTGTAGATATGACGGTTGCAAGACACGTAATACAAACACACAGAATCAAAGTTCCTGACGCGTTCTCGGTAATTTTTCGAAGCAACTGGAAACGCACACTCCAGTTTGCTTTGGCTTTGGCTGTTAAACGTCACAGTCCCCCCTGTGCGTTCAAAAACTATTTGTGTTGACACTGCGGCTACCCTGCTAGTCGGCATTCCCACAATTTTGATTTCCAGTTTTTGTGTCCGTCTGTTTAATCTCTTAAGCCATGACTTCCGCTCTGTGGAATGTTGACTTGTTTAAAATTAGTTACATGTCCATATGTGATCAGAATTTACGAAATGTTACTCCGGAGAACATCACATGAATTGTGTCTTCTCATTGTTTTAGTTAAGTTCTTCATGGGAACGAACTGTTTCAAATAAAGATGAGTGTTAATGGGAAGAATTTCGGTAAGGTTATATATATATATATACGTATAAATACATAACCTTACCGAAATATATATACATATATATATCACGAATAACAGTACAAAGCGTGGGTTCTTAAAGAATTTCTGTTGAAATCTGAGAAGGAGAAGAAAGACCTGATTCGGCTTCAACTCTTATGGTTCTGTTACCAAAGCAAGTTGTGGCGCAACGCAGAATTTCTTTTTGGATGCTGTGGGCTTCCAGTCTATGTACAAGAGGGCCGTGTGGGTCACGGTCGAAGGCTTCGATGGGACAAAAAAAGACAGCGTCTGGGATGTGATCATTGCTTTTGGCCTTTGCCAGGTTATCCATGAAGAATTACACATTGGTAATGCATGACTGATCAGAAGAAAGCTCTGCCGAATAAAAGAAAAAGGGTCGTTTGAAAAAAATGCTTAAGGATGGTGCGTTTTAGTGAATGTTCCATTACTTTGCACGGAATGCTAATGAGACTGATCAGTTGGTACCTAGCGGGTGAGTAATAATCGCCTGCGTTACATTTCTCTGGAAGAGTACCGATCAGCAGTATCTGTTTAAAAGCTTATGGAGGCTCCGACCAACTGAAGGCCGTCTCTTTGAGGAGCATACGATGGTATCATCTAATCTCATCACAACGAGACTGGACTTTGACGTGGTGTGACAGCTTGCGCATTTTGATGACCTATTGGGCTAAACTGGACGGTGTGGCTACCACACCAATGGAGTCATTCATGCCAGTAGGTGGAAGTCTGACAACCCAGTCTCCTGGTCCTCCAGGTTGGGGGTTTAACAATGGTTGGCATCTTTTTCCGAAAAATATACCAGTTCTGGTACACTGCCACTCATCCGCTGCCTTGCGATACAGGATTTTGAGTCAAAGACTGGTTGAGAACCCTAACCGTTCTTCTGTCTAGGTCTGGGTGTCCTCCTCCTCCTCATCATCATCATAACAGACAGCAATACATCAGTGGTTCACACTGTTGCTTAACTGCCACACAACCACGAAGAAGAAGAAGCAAACCCTGTTTAGGAAGAGAGAAGAAAGAAGGGGGAGGGGAGGGAACCTAATCACTAAAAATAACTGCGTCTGTATTCAAACATACAACATCAGGGCAAACAAACAACCGAGCTGTAAGTGAAAGTAAGGCGTCATCAGCAAGACAGCTTCCTGGCAGTATCTCGGCCCACACACAACCATGAATACTCAAGACACCAGTAATTCCATACTGCATCGAACGTCTCGCAGTGTAAACCGGGTCGCCCAATCTGCTGCATACAGCAGGGTGGATAGGCGAAAACATGCTGACCCCTCCCTCCTTGTCCTATCATATTTAGCTCTCAGACCCTTCCCGACCCCCATTTCTGGCGATTATTTTGCAGGCCCCACAATAGATGTAGCTAATCATAGTAACACTGTGTCGATGAGTTCCTTCCCTTGCCATTCAGCTTCAGGCCTCCCTCCTCCCTTGCTTAGACCTAGAATGCAAATTAGTATAGGTGATTTTGAAGTTCGCACTCTAAAGCAGATTGATCAGCACGCCGCTCTTGCACATACGTTAGACTCGTCGAATGTCGATGTCTGCTGCATTTCGGAGACTAGAATCCCGGACAGTAGTCAACATATGGAACTAACAACACCCGTATTGTCTACCCCATACTGGTTATACACTTCGGATGATTCCACAGCCGCCGTTACAGGTCAGGCTGGAGTAGATATAGTCCTCAGGACGACGGCTGCAGCCACATCAGTAGATTGAATTCCTGTTAACAGTAGACTTTGTGCCGTCCGCTTGGCAGGTTCTGTTAAGGCCAGCTCTAGAGGCAAGACTTTCAGGAATTTATTCATTATGTCTGCTTACGCTCCTACTGACTGTAGTGACATTGGCGTCAAGGACGCATTTTACTCAGATCTGGCCGCTCTCATTCGGCCGACTCGTGGCTCTGGTATAATCGTTCTGATCGGAGATATGAATTCCCAGGTCGGCCGCCTTGGTGAAGCCGAATCTCGTTTAGGTGGCAGGTTTGGTACAGCGTCACATCGGTCAGATAATGACGGGCGATTGTTGCAGCTGTGAGCTGAGCATAAACTATTTTTAGCCAGCGCTAGTTTTAGGCCTCTTGCACGTCAGTGCTATACTTGGCACCCGCCTTCTCCGAATCAGGCTTGGTCTCAGGTAGACCACATAACCGTTAGTTATAGGTGGCGTGGTTGCATTCAAGACTGTCGTTCTTATTGGAGCACATGCTTGGACTCAGACTATGCGTCGTCGTTTTGTTCTTACTTTAGCTGGGCAAGGACCCCACCGACAACAACGATTAGATTTTGAGAAATTGACTTTACCATCGGTAAAGCGTAAGTACCAGACCAGCTTAGAAATCTGCCTTAGTGGTACTAATTTCGAAGATCCTAATAGTTGCTGGTCTCAAATCTCACAGGCCATTCAGAAAGCAGGTAATGTAGCATGCGGCCCAGCGGTACATGGGCTAAACAAACATTGGAGTTTAGAGAAATCCCTGATGTTGTTAGAAGCCAGACGGAAGGTTCCTCCTGGTAGTTCACATAATAAGTCTAGATGAGATATCCGTAGGAGGCTGAAACGTAGTCTAAAGGCTGATCGTGAGGCCTGGTTATTGGAAAAAGTTAAGGAAATGGAAATCGTCTTCGCTTCAGGGAACACCGGCAAACTCTTTAAGCTGATCCGTGCCACTGGTCCCAGGCGACCGTCTGTCACTGAAGCTATCAGCGAGGCCGATGACACACTCATCATTAATAAATCCAGAAAATTAAAGTGGTAGGCGGAACACTTTGAGGGTCAATTTAGCTAGCCTCCTGCTTCTACTGTCTTGTTGCCACAGACTTGTAATGTAGCACCCCGGTCGGTGGATTTGGAACCATCCACTGTGACTTAGGTTCGCACTTGCCTTTCAGCTCTCAAACGTAATAGGGCTGCTGGTCCAGATGGTCTCGTGCCGGCACTTTTCAAAGAAAGTGGGAAGGTGTTAGTAGAGGCTTTGACTCAGTTGTTTCAACTAGTCTGGATGACGATGACCATCCCTTCGTGCTGGGATCACTCGATAGTAGTCCTCATATTCAAGGAAGGAGCCCTTGGCTTGCGAAAACCACAGGGGGATTAGTTTGACTCCAATCATTTCAAAGGTTGTGGCATCCATTATACTTCGTCGACTGACTGCAGTTCGGGAGTTAAACATTAGGGAAGAACGAACAGGGTTTCGCCCTGGGGGGGATTGTATAGATCACGTTTCTACCCTTCATCAAATTCTGGAGCAGCGTCATGTGTACCGTCGGCCAACAACCGCCGTATTTATCAACTGTAAAGGTGCGTTCGATACGGTGGATTGTCTACACTTTTGGAATCACTTTAACGCAGGGTGTACCGACCAAATATGTGGACACATTGCCGGCGCTTTATTCCTCTATGTCAACTCAGGTTAGGGTTTACGGTGAACTTTCTGACCATTTTTGTTCAGTTTCGTCATAGGCGAAATAATGAAAATGTTTTTGACGAAATTGAACAAAAGTTGTGAATGGGGACAGCCTTGACGTACGTCGTCCATGGTGCTGAAACTGTCAGACAGTTCACCGTCTGCGGCACTCAGATGATACCGACGTGGACCTCTTACCAGGTGGAAGAGTGATTATGCTGACGATAAGGTGTTGCTGTTTGACAACTTTCAAGCGGCACAAACAACGCTAAACGCTATTTCGTGTTCTGTTAAGTACTTCGGAATGCGCTTTGCAGTCTCGAAGTGAAAAATGCTTCTGCAAGATTACTGTGATTACGCAGATTTATCGTTAGATAATGAAGCCGTGGAGGTTGTTGACCGGTTTGTATACCTGGGAAACTGCATCAGCGGCGGCGGTGGAGGTGTTGGGTATGAAGTAGAAGCGCGCATTTCCAAAGCTAGGGTGGTGTACACTAATCTGGAGCACCTATGGCTATAGAAGAGTACCTCTCTGAATCTTAAAGGTCGTGTATATCAGACAACAGTGAGGGCTGTATTACCTTACGACCGCGAAACCTGGCCGCTCAGAGCAGAGGACGTGAACTGTCTTAAGGTATTTGGCCACTGATGTCTGCATGCAATCTTTGGTATCAGTTGGCACCAGCTGGCAAGCAATGAGGAAGTTAGGAAGCGGTAGTGATTGGTAGTGATTGTCAAGGGAGTTGTTTCGTTCACTCCTTAAAGGTGCACATACTTAAATGGTTAGGTCATGTAGTAAGGATGCCAACTAGTCGTTTAGCACATCGAGCACTGTTTGCCGACGTTGCGGCCGACTGGCGCAAGGTGCGAGGTTGACAGATGGTGACCTGGCGTAAGGGGATGAAATCGTTCACGGGCTCGTCTTCCGGGCTATGACCCTCACGACTCAAAGAGTCAGTGGCTTGAGACGTTAGGTGAGATGGCGGCTAACCGAGCTCAGTGACGTGAATGTTATTGTTGCTTGGTCGAGTTGTTTGTGAACTGAATGTGAAAGAGTGACGTTACGGGCTAGATTATCACTAGCCGATTTTCGGATGCGGTTGAGAGTTCCTCTGTTGTTGCACGGGTTAGCTTATCGTTCAATTCCTCCACGGTACTGTTGCCACATTTAAAGGATACCTCGCTTAAGTTTTCTTCGTCCTTTTTGTGTTTGCTCTCCCTCACCTCTTATCAAGCCCTTTGCGTTAGGAGAACCACAAGACGACTGTCGAAAGGGATTCTTGAACATCTAACGAAATGGCTTCGGAACGGTTCGGAAGGGTCCATTTTCAGCACAATTGGTCTCCATTTAAATGACACTTATCATCATATGAATTCGGATGAAGCTTTGCGAGTCATCTGCAAGTTTCATCAAGCATACGTTAGAGTTGCTGAAGTGCGACTGTTACCAACTGCAGAGATTGTTACCGTCAGAATCCATCATCCCGGTTTGTCTGCACAAAAGCAGTTCATACGAACCATTCACTTCCTTTGACCGGTTATTTTATAGCCACTTGGTACCTGAGCGAGCTTGAGCCGCTTGACACGGACTAACGCGTGTCTCAGAACAGACACATGTGACACACTCACACATTCACCAAACCTCACCCTTCTGAAGTAAACTATGATCCACCTCACGTTTGATTTTCAATGGCCTAGTTGACTTACTGTGATTTTTCTATGTAATTTACACCCCCCCTGAGCAATGGTAAAGACGATGAGAATGACCGAAAAGAGCCGTTTTTATAGCTGACTTATAGTTCATGTTTGCTACTACATACATACTGAAAAAGTTTAGTACTTCTGATAGAAACTACTTTTTCATGCTTGTGCGGAAACTCTGAACACAGTCAAAAGGGAATGATTTTTCTTAACCTCGACAACTTCTTCATGTGCAACGATTCACCAATCCCGAGTTTACTTGGATTCAGTAGTTGAGTTTACTCTCTCACTTGGGCAGCACGTAAACCGGTGTTCTGATTCTGAACCGCACTGTTGGCTTATTTTGCAACATTGCCTGAAAATAGCATCTACCGGTAGCTGAGGTCTCTGAAAATGTACTATTGTCCAGGTTTTTCTATTACGACGGTTGATAAATTGTAATGACATAGTGTGCGAGTGTGGAATAAAATTGTCGTCAACTTCTCGATCAGTTTACTTCTTGTGCAGGTTTCACTTCTGTTGGTCAGCGTGGAATTAGGAAGGTTTTTGGTGAAACAATCCGGCCTCATTTCCGTCGCCAATAGTATGAAGTTGATAGTGTTGTGTTGATAAAAGAAGATTGTTCACCAGCAGCTGTGGCGATTGATTTCACGTACCCACCTAGCGAAAATATCATCCAGCAGTGAATCCAAAATGTTCAGATTAATGATCATTCTGTTGGAGAGGATGAAACAGTCTGCAAGGTCCTTGAACAAACTCGTTTTGAAACCCCCAGTGGGTTCGTGCGGTAACTCAACTAATGAACCTCAGCTGACATTTTTGGTGAGTCGCCGCAGCAGCAGTAGCTGGATCATTTTCCTTTACTTGCACGACGCTATCAGCTTAAGGATATTGATAATTGAATATATATATATATATGACATTGATACTAGCTGTCGTACATCCATGAAATCAAGTCAATACAAGAGAAATCCGGGACCGAGCTTTATTCGTAGCACCTGTATGATTAAACCTGTCACGAATCAGACACTTCTTTCCCTCACTACTTTTATTTTCCAAGTTAGCTGATCCGATTTACGAAATGAAATCAGATAGAAATGCTCCTAAACTCACTCACCGATTACTCTTTCACAGTTAGTAAATTTAGCAATCCATTCGCATTACATGCGCTAACAGATCCTTCCCATGTGTACAAACACCGTGTTATCAGCTACTTGCGTGTGCCATTAGAGCCACACGGCGTCTGGTCAGTTGGGCATATCATACTTATCGTCACGACTAGTTCTACTAACAGTAGCCGTACTCAGTGGGTGATTCAAATGGCTACTTTAGGTTAGTCTTACCGTGAGTTGAAACCGTGCATCTGCACCCGTTATTTCACTCGTGTGCTGACATGTTGATCATGGTATTAACTCATTTGATATGTGCTGTGGCTTTTGGGCTCAATGCCCATTTTCCAACAGGCACTCGGCTGCTTCAGTGGGACTCTGCCATCTAAACCGGTTTCGGTGGCCTGATATTGATTGGTTCTTGGTTTACCTTGTATGTTTCATTACAGCGAAAACAATTATGTTCTGAATAGATTGTTCCGCTCGATGTAGTGAACACAAGCTCCCGACCGTCATTATGGTGGTGTTTCTGGATAAGTCATTTTCTTCTTTATAACGGCGTTCTTGGTGCTGCCCTTGCACTGTTGCTGCCAAAGTATAGTATCTGTTTTACTTGAAGATGACCTAATCTAATATTGCCATTTGTTACAGAAGTCCAAAAATTCTTGTTTTTTTCGTACATCAGGTGGCCCTTTGATTCAGGTGATAGAAATTCGCACTGGGACCCTTAACTGGAGGAAGATGCGTCCGCAAAATATGATGACATCTTGAAAGCAATTAACTGTCAGGACTGGGGCCGGGTTAGAATCAATGGGAGCATATCACCGATCATCAGTATTTCAAGTGGGGGTATGAAGGAGCTGCCCAGCCTTCTATTTCTTATTAGGCTTTGTAGTAGATAGGTTCCCAGTGTGCGCCTTGGTGGACTGTGAATGTGGTGGAAATGCTCTCAGGTACAATTTTTCAGGCACATAGACGATATTGTTACTATCTGTGAAGGTTCACGGGGAACCCAGAACCTTCTGGACAGAATTGTGCTTTAGGTTCGCCAGTCTGCTGTAGCTTTACACTTATCAAGGTCGAAATGTTGTACAAGACCCGCAAGACTGTGTGTCTACTCACATTCTCCATGACGGACCGTCGTAGATAATCATGAATTTAGTATATCTTGGGAGTCGTATCAATACTGGTGGAATGTATAATGATTTAACAGATTGCCTTGCTACATTCCGGATAGCGCTTGTCAACATACACCGTCTATGGAGCCGTCGTAAACTCAGACTAAGTGTATGATTTCGTTATACCAGCGGTCTCACTGTATGACTACGAAATATGGTCAGCTGGGCGCGAAGGACGTTTACAGTATGTCAGCTCTCGATCACCTGAGTTTCCGACTCTCCAATGACGTATGGTGAGAACGCTGTGTCAATAATGACGAAGTTCGTCGATCCGTATTCAAGACGGGCTGGTTCAGTCGATCAGTCGGCTTCATAATCCCGTCTTACAAGTTACGGGAGTTACGGGAGTAGCAGATTAGGCTGGAGTTTGCAGCCTGGTGCTCGGTATGTGGATTTGGTTGGTGGCATGATAGCTCTGACACCAAGGTTTGATTCAGCAGGATGTCTCAAGCTTCCTATCCGGAACCCGAGGTACAGTAAACACCGTTGTTTAAGGACGCTCTCTAGCATGACGAAAAATTGCAACCAAAAGCACCCCTGTTGCGAATCTCTATGTTCCGGTTTACTTCTCTTCTTTTTCAGTTGTCTCACATTTTCGCTTCAAATTTGTGTCGTCTACTCCAACTCCCTTCAAACCATGACAGCGTAAAGAAGATCTTAAGGCGAGATATATTAAACTGCCAAAACCGTTCATTGTGGGTTACATCTATTGTATCCCTTATAAGTCAGTTATCGTAGAAAGGAAGCGACGCACGAAATCCATCCAGACGATTCCTGGGACTGGAACCGAAGTTTCATCTCTGGTTGCAAGCAGTACATAGGGTAGCACGGATACAACGGTGTTGTGTGGTAACGGGACAACGTAGTCTCTGGAAAGTGGAGTCACTTTGCGGTCCATCGATGGAAAAGGTGAACTCAACGGTGTGGAATAGACTGCGTGGATTTGCAGGTGGACGTCGAATGATTGCTCTCCCTAACACTGTTCCACATAGGTCACTCTTTTTTGTTGCAGCGCATCTGCCAGTTCATTTAACTGACCACACTATAAGTATATTTCGACTGCTCCTGCTGTCTCGATTTCGGTAACCTGAAGGCACTGTCCAAAATTCTTATGTGACCCAATATGTCATATGGCGGCAAATGCCGTCTGACGGAAAGCCTGGAAACAAATCTTTTTGACAGATACAGCATCTTTGTGATCCGTCTCTCTCTCTCTCTCTATGACAGCGAAACCTTGGGGAAAGCAAATATTTGTTGTTTTGTTTTTCGTTCATTTCTGCTGCATCACGGGTTTTTGTTTCCGTTACCAAATAATAGCCTACACAGAATGATGCTCGTGCAAAACAACCTATCGGTAACATGTCAAGTTTACTGTCTGCATCGCGAGATTCGACCGCCGGTCATACTGAAATGTTGCTACCCGTTAGAAACATCAACACGACAGTCAACCTGTCTGTTGCCTGTTGCTAGCGCACTTTGGAAATTGGTCTAATTAACTCGACTAAAACTTCTAAGTTTGTTTCCTAACGTGGTCGTGCTAGCGTAGCAAGGGGGCGAACGGCGGTTTGGCGAGAAAATTCGGTTGCATTCGAAACAGCACGTTGCCCGGACGGCAGTGATTTAATGACCGACTTCCGTATGACTGACCTCTAATCACAGTCAGTGAAAGTAAACTTCAAGTATGCAATATCAGCAATCGGCATGTTTGGTTATCCATTCTGCCTGCGTCTATGAAAACATTTGATTTCTGTGAAATTCTGGCGTTTCGCCTTATTAGTATAATTTTCTAGCTACATCCGGGTGTGGATGATTGATTGTCCTGATGGTTAGATTGCTTAGCCAACCAGGAACGCTCGGTGAACCGACAAAAGATTTCCCAGTTTGAGTGGGAGAAACCTAACATGACCTTATTATGGTCTGTACCATTTGGCATATGCAATTTAAAACTTTCATGGTTTCGAAGAGGACATTCAGGAGGTATAAATTACTTTTAAAAATTTTGTTCGAAACTTTCTGTTAGACGCAGTTATCATTAGACTCATCATCGCCGATAACAATACTTGAGTGAATTAAATTGATATTAGCCTTCGTACATCCGTAAAACGAAGTTATAGATACAAGAGGAGGTCGGAATTGGGCTTTATTTATAGGACTTATACGGTTAAACTCGAAAAACCGTTGTACCTTTTACAAGTAAACATCCAGGTTGCGAGTAGAAGCAGGGTGGCGTCCGCAATAGTTTTCTCGGCTGTCACTACCTCAGTTCCATATTTGTCGTTGTTACATGGACAACTCAGCTAACAGTGACGGCAACCTCTTGCTGCTGAAGCCAACCAGTAGTCATCTTCCACAACGTCTCCAGCCACAAACTCTGTGAAACACGGATTTAGAGAAGTACGGAATGCGAACGTCATCTTCAATATGTACTATGGTACCAGAGCCGGTGCTGATCGAAAAGAATGGAAGAAACTCAAGCGTTTGATTCTCATGATAAGTCTTCACAAGTGACGGCATACGTTCCGTGTTCGTTGTGCGAAGTCACACAGGCATTGCTGTTTACGATATGTTAGGATGACAAGTTTTTATGCCTATCTTGTACATTTTGGTATAACCTATAATATGAATATGCGATGTCTATAAAATGCCATGAAAACTGCGCAAAAAAATGAGATGGTGTTTGTTGTACAGTTGTTCAGGATGTCTGATTATTGGAACCAGTCCGGTCACATGTCAATAAGTGAAGAACACCATACTTATAACACCCGTTTCTAGATGGTTATCAATTGCGACGACAAAGAAATGTTTAACGATCCCTACATGGCAATTTGAAATTGTTTACAGCATTGCGACTCAACGCTTTCAGTCTGGTTCAGCACATACAATCAGCCTACGTTTGTTACATTTCACTGTTTATACAAGGGGTCATGTGACTGATGTTTGAATTACACAGAGAAGACTAGCCGACGATTAGTTGCCTGTATCAAAGAACATGTTCCTCAACGTCTTGAACTACCAATAGAAATGGGCGAACCCCACTAACCACGGTAGCTGGACCGACTATTCAGACTGGACACAATTAAAGTGTATGACTTATTGTCTCCTTTGGTTTTTAACCAGAAAGCCGTTTATGCTCAATGGAAACAAGTCTTAAAGTTAAAATTTTCATACTCCGAACACTGGTCATATAACGTCCGCCGTCTGATTCTTTGAACCTGACTCAGATAATGCAAAAGCGCACTCTGTGATATGCTCTATCCACCCGAACCTGATATCCACACGTTGTTCAACACGCTAGATTTATTTGGCCTGAAAACATGTCGTCTTTGCTTACACGCTGATTGGTGCGGCCACAACCAAAACTGAATCCGGTCTATACCTCATGCATAGACTTATTCCTAACTCCTTTTGTTTAGCATGCGAAAGGCAACAGTGACTGTTATCGTCGATACGATCGGAACCTGTTTTATCCATCGTTTATTGCACTTATTAAGATGGCTTAGTTTGAATGTGGAAAACAGTGTAGTGGAACCTCAGTTAGATGTGATGATTCATTCATCCCATAGCTTTCTTCGCAATACGATTATCTCCTTGATTGGGACAGGGTTTCCATTTTTCCTATCTTGTCACTTACGACTTCGACCAAGCTTTCTAACCTAACGACGCGAAGCTGACTGTTAGCTGACATCCAGTCTAGAAGAGACCCAGTTGCGAACAACCTAGACTTCGGCTGAATTTAAACCAGCGACGGAACGGCTTGCTCAGATACCTCAATCACTATACTAGCTAAGTCACAAAGCCTATCCAGACGAAGCCAATAGTTAGTTACAGAATCACAGGTTCTTGCTTGTTTCCGAGTTTGCCGGGTGCTAGTGACCGAATTGGTTTGTGACCCGTAAAAATGATGTCTTGCCATTCAAGATACCAGGCAGACTTTTCGTACCTATTTGAGTCAATAATTCCTAGGCCTTCGTCCAAATGTATTCATGGACGACGGAGACAAAGAGTGTCCGCACGTCATACAAACGGCACACTTCGGGAACCTATACACTTTTATCGGAGCAGTTGAAACTCTTCGGTATCGGGGTAACCTTCGTCATTTCCCAGTACCGGTAAAGAGCGTTTTATAAGATGCTGGGTTGTTAAATGAATCTACCTTGCCTTAGTAGCACTGCTGCATCTTAACGTCGACTGCCTGTCCGTCAAGCAATCCCACTCAGTTCGTAGTTAACATCCACGTGGAAGGTCGTATTCCAATGTACAACCTGGGTACGGGCCACGTGGCGTTGAGTTAATCACTCACGTTAGCCTCACACCAATTTGACCTCGCGGTATGGTCTTCTCTTTTGCTATCCTAGTTGAAGGGTATCTGAGGTGGGCTTGTAACAAGTTAGCAGTGTAACATCGACCATTTCAGAACAACAACAGTGCCTTTCTGTGATACTTTTCGCATTGAAGGTTGAAAATATACCGGGACTGATACCAGAAATTGTCGCATGACCATTAGTGTGGCTGGTAGTCCCTGCGACAGTCACTACTGCTGTGTTATTGCGGACAGCCGTTGGAGTTCGATTTTGGTCGTGCCTCTTTGGTAACACTCAGCTGAGTCTCAGCAGATCATTTGAACGTGAAGTTGGACGACAGTTCATGGTGTCAGATAGCCTGATATCTAAGGTAAATCACGCGTGGTTCTAGTTGTCATGGTCATTTCGATGATTGGCTGTCAGTGCACAACACGTTAGAAATGGTGGGGGAAGAAGCTGGTGTCGTACATCAAAGTATTAATAGAATCAAACCAGTAAATTGTTTGAAGTGTCTCGGTAGGTGACTGTTAGTGCTTCTTCAGCGAGTGAGCTACTTTTGTAACAGATTGACTCAGTTTCACGGGGAATTCTTGTGAATACGTCTCTCCGTTGATAAGGTACCGTGCCGAATGACGGCGAACAAAAGAGCAGTAGACGCTGAAATTACCAATGTTGTTACATTTACGATTCACGGTGAGCCGATTACTAATGTCGCTTGCACGCTATATATGGAAGTGCCCACTGTATATATTAGCCATGAAGAAGTCATTTTTGATGTATATGCAGAAGTGCTGTCGTGGCATATTTTCGTTCTGTTTCACCCCGACCAGCTCTACTAAAGGGAAAACTGATTGAACGCCACATTAGACAATGCACGTCACAAAGTATACCTCTGGAACGAAAGCATTTGATCAAACTGGCTATTACTAGAACGAAGGATACGCAATGTTTGAACAGTCTTTTAGTTCGCTGTTCAAAAATGGTGTAGTTTGAGAAAAGAACAGATGTTACACTTTTGTGCTTCTCAAAACACAAGGTCTCGTTCTTTGTTGTAGTTCGAGTATGGAAAGCTTATCTTGTTAATCTATACTGGGATCGGAAGAGTTGGAAGTTGAGAGTGACGAAGATGCATGATTAGGTCTCAGTTTTAGCTGCCTGGGATGCGTCAACATTATGACCGATGCTGCGAACGGTCACTGACACATTAAAGTTTGACGGATCTAAAGTCTCCTACGAATCATTTCGGTTTGGAAATTGGAACCCATTTTTGCTCGTTGGGACCAGATGTCAGAGGGACACCGTCAGACAGTCGAACATGAGCGTAGTTTGAGTTGTACTCAGCTAGTTTCATTTCATCCACCAGGAGATTGTATTTTGATGACCTCGCGTTTCGCCGCAACAACAACGGTCTGGAGTGAAGAAGCCACGTTGGTAACGACACACCTGAGCTAGGTTTACGATTGTAAGAAAATAACTGTTGATGTGGTGGTGTAGCGTTAATTATCTTGCATAAAAGACAACGAATGGAATGTAAAGCATTGAGTAGGACTGCTTCCCAGTGGCTGAGAGGCAAGTCTTTTGATTTTGTTGCAAACACAGTTGCTTTCCATTGGGTCCCATTCAGTCTTTGAACTTGTGCGTTAGTTTGAGGGCTGAAGGCGATAGTTCTGTTGGTAACTATCCCTTTATTGTATAGGAACTGCTTCGAATGTTCTGACATAAAAGAGGAGCTTCGGTCTGAATGTACATAGGATAGCATGTCGAACAATGAGAACAACTGGCAGAAGCATTTGATCATCATAGAGGATATCATGAAGGCAAACGGGAATCTTGAATGTTAGTCTGTTACAGTGAGGAGATATTAATTAGAGGTGACTGAAGGAAGGGGTCCATTGAAATCCACATTGGACCATTCAGACGGTTGGGTTGTTTTGATTAAGTTCACATCCGATGGTTTATAAAACCAAGATTTGATTTCTGCACAAACTGAACAGCGCATAGTCATTAATTCCAATTGCACAACAGGGAACGATAAATTTCTCGGCCGTACAAACGGAAGCACCCGAATGATGCCCGGATGACACAAAGAAGCTCTTTGAGAGACATTGTTCAATGATGTGCAGTAATGGCCACGAAATAATGCGTCGGCTACACTATATTGGTTCCCCCGGCGATATTCATCGTCAAAGCTGTATGCTGAATGTTCCATCTTCCATCGATGGATTTTATCGTTTTTGATGTTGCTTGCATGATTCATATCATACATAAAGGCAACCGAGTTTTGATCAGTAATCAGTCGAAAGTGTGTTTCCGGTACCTTCTGATCAGACTCATGGCCGATGTGATGATTTGTTCCCAGCATGTAGTGTCTCCATTTTCGAATAGCTTCAGCTGTAGCAGAAGCTTCCTCTTCTACGGCTGAATGCCGTTGTTCACCTTGTGAAATGGTTCTGCAGAAGACTGATCCTCCTTTTTAAGTGAGCGTTGCGACTATCGCAGAATCGGAAGCGTCTGTCTCAACGACTGGCTGTTATGACGATGGCTTTCTCCGATTCTTCTTTTAACGATCCGAAGGTGTTGTATTGCTGGTGAATACGACCTTAAGCTATCCCGACTGATTGCAAAAGACTCAGCAACGAGGCACGGCAAACTGTCTTGTATATTGTCAATAGGGCGTTATATATGAAATCAACACAACAACTGGCTCCAGTGGCTTGGCTTCGGTCTTGATCGATGATTGTGTTGATCACCCCATGACAGGTTTCAGGGTTGTTGTTTGACTCATGCTTACATCTCGTCGATGCATTTGTTTGACCTTTCGGTGAGCGCCGTGTTGCGCGTCACACCTGAGATTATTTCCTCTGGAGCCATTACTGACAGAAGGAAAAGACGACTTCTTTCAGTAGCGGAAATATTTTCTTCGCGAGGGGACGAATTTTATCCGAGAATCGGAAAATTCATCGAGAATAGTAGGCAAACAAACCAATGATACGCTGTTGAGATTTCAGATTACCGGGTGGGGATGAGTTTTGAAGAGGTTTAAACGGTGAATACTCGGCTTAAAGATCACTTTGGAAACTTCTCAAAGCAAGACTTTGATTTTCCTGATGGATATAACACTTTTGTCTTCATTAAAGGTTATTCCGTACTTCTGGCCGGTCTCAGTGAGTTTGGCCAGGTTTCTGCTGTGAATTTTCCAGTCCTCTCTACATAGTATGATGTCGGCATACACGAAAGTCGCTATCAGTTGCTCTTTTCCAATGATACTTTCGATTCCCCCTTGAAAGACTCATCGTTGAATACTCTGAAAGAAATATGATCGAAGTGATGTGAATCTGCACACGCTTCAAAAGCAGTGTACATTTTCTCTTTTTGTCGGATGGGTACTTGGTGAAATACGATCTGCAAATCAAGCGCATTGTGAACAACATAATTTGATTTTTTTTCATCATGTCTTAGAATTTCAGGAACGGAAAGGTGTCGAGATAAGTATTATCGCCTGATGGCTTGGCTGTAAGCAATAACCACTCTTTATGGTTGTCGTTCGTAGTAACCAGGACTTGGGCGCGCCACGGGGATACAAAAGGCTCGGTTATTCTGTCCTTCAGCAGTCCTCGAACCTCCGAGCAAATGAAACTTTCGTCGTTCGATGAATGTCCTCGAGATTTTGTTGCGATCAGTTTGCAGTTAGGCGTGAGATTTCCCAATAAGGAAAGCGCTTCGACCCGAGCAGTTAACAGGCTACATGAAAAAAGGGGTGTTATCCTTATGGAAAGATATTACAACTTTCGAATGTAACTTGATGAAGTCATGTCCCAACAAAACATTTGTGCGGAGGTCAGCTAAGATAAATTGTTTAACTCTAGTATAGCAATGATTCTTATACTGAATGCTGACAAAGCGGTGGTTCTAAGTGTGACTTGACAGGCGGGTAGATGCCATAGTGAGTTTGTTAAAGGATCTTACAACTGGTCGTTTGTTTTCTCACTACGGTAGCAAATATATAGTTTTTCAAACTTTTATTGTCCACAAGTACTTGCATCGGGATATTGTTTGACATGAGATTCATGGTTGCATTGGTCAAACACTTGGACGCCGCTGCGAAAGTTATCGAGGAGAGTAGAGGATTTATTAATGACGTTATTTATTTTGAGTATGTTTTAGAATGGCAAACCTTTTGAAAATGATCTTTTTTCCTACAACACTTACAGATGGAATCTTTTATCCGGTAGTGAACTCGAGGATCTCTGTCATTATCACAAAAGTAGCACTCACTACAACGGTGATCTTGTTTGCGGATTGTTCCAGAGAATAAGCGGGATCATGGAATCGCGTAGACTCCTCACTAGTCGCTATAAAACTCGGAGAATCAATATGATATGTTTGTGATTGTTGAGTGATCATTTCTGAAGTGCGGGCTTGGTTATAAGCAGTTTCAAGCTATAGGAATTTGTTCCCTAAGAGTCGCTGATGTATGTTGTTACACCGCGGACCACCGATAGCGGTGTCACGATATTCTTCGAAGGAGACGGATTTGAGGTTGCAGTCTTTCGGGAGACTGGTCACTCTCTTGTTTACA
>JTDE01005704.1:17241-36085 GCA_014338405.1 Paragonimus skrjabini miyazakii
TTTTCGAGCACAACAGAATCGTGCTCAATGAGGGAGGCAAGCCGAGTAGGAGGTAAATGATCTACCTCCCAATGCGTGTCGTTTGGTTAAAAAATGCGCGGAAGACAATTTGACCACAATGTGAAAATGTCTGTGCGAAACAAAGCAACAGGTAAGTTTCGTTCTCCAAAATTTCTGCTTGGTAGTCCAGCTCTTCACTACATTGTGTAGTTGTCAGGGATGGGAAGAAAACAACTTCTACCTACATGTAGCCAGAAATAACAATAAGCTATTTATTAATTTATAATGAAAACAACTTGAATGCCACTAACTGTACAGTGAATTGTTTTCTAACCGAACACAAACGACCAGTTGAGCCAGGGTTTCTATATCAGGCAATACAGACCATGGATCACCAATCACAGTTAAGTGAACAATGATTGCCTTCAAAATACATGTTGTTTGGTTGGAAAACTAACCGATGGCAAATTTTCCAGAATGTAAATATGCACGTGTAAACCAAAGTAGCAGGTGATATTTGTAGGTTTTCCTCGAACAGATTATACCTTTGGTGTCCATATCATCACTTTACTGTCTGTATATCAGTAATGGGTTAGAAACAATTCCAAGCCAATAGGATTCATGCTGGTTGCCGAGTGTCTCACGTTCTACATCAACGTCAACAGGTAATTTCACCTGTATTTAAGTGATTTTCAAATTTCGAGCCTCAGTTTTAAGGTGGAATATACTTTCGACAAATCTTCTGAATAAACTTTGATATGAGAGAGCCATGACCTCAAATGCACACCAAACATTCGTACATGCGTGTACATGCAATAATTCGTGTCAGAATTATATTCAGTGTGTTTTTTGATATAGCCAATATCTATGTAGTCTCCGCGACTAATAATTAGCTGAAGGAGTTTGTTGTATTAGTTTTGTTTCGAGATAAAAAGGCCGGCTTTTATTTTTTGCAACATATATGTTGAGGTAGCCTACTGGAATCAATTTTCTATGTTGTTTATGTCGTAATAACAAAAATTCCCTTGTGCCCAACAAGGATCAGTATATCGCTAAATAATGACATATCTTATGATTTCGACATGAAGGAAAGTCCTAGTCGTGGGATCACTGGTAGAAAATAACGGGACGACTACCGAACATTACGTACAATGAGATGTAACTGAGCGTACATGTATAATAATTTACTATTTTATTGTCTGCGTTTAATGACGCAGTGGTTGCTTCATTAAAACTTGGCCAGAGTTGTGATTCTGGCCGTGACAAATTTACGACTCACCTACTAATTATAATAAGATTAATACTTGAAAGGAGATGGCATAAAAAGGCAAAATAAATCAAATTGTTTCGATGTTTAATCTATGATACCGGATATTTCAGCTCACGCTAATGCATTCTGATCATCGTCGGTTTTGAAGAATTTACTGTAACTTGCCACTAGAATTTCGGATTAAACCAATCGAATTACCTATTACAAAATGCAGTACTAGTATGAACCATCTTTTTCATCCAGGGTGAATATCTTCTTGTCAGTGAAAACTAAGGTTACCCACTGGTTTCCAATTTTTACAAATCTGCAGTTCATAAATAAATGTTGATCATGGGGGTAACCAAAATTACACCCGTGTGTGAGAAGGTAACCATTTCATTGTTGACTGTTCAACCGATGAAAACTTCAAACTGTTTTTATTGCAAATTTTGTGGTGGTGATAGTTACACGCATTAGGTGCAAGGCAAAATAATTCGTCGTGGCAACCAATCCCATTATAGAGATGTCATTTTGTATTCATCACTTGATTTGGCGGAATGAGAAACGATCTATTTTCGATTAACGAGTCTATCTGAGAATATACCGACTCCTCACCTACTTCTGTAAGAATGATTTATTATTGCCATAACTCTAGAGCAGCCAAGTAAGACATTGTCGTCCGCATTCTGCAGATCGGTCAATCTAGTGCCAGGAAGAAGCTCAACACCAAGTCCACTGGATTCCCTAAGCGCACCCTCCAGAATATCGTACATGACAAAATTGAGCAGGAAGAGGGAAATCGGACATCACTGACGAACACCACTAGAAGTGGTGAACGCCCGAGATAGTTGTCCATAAACTCTCACCCTGCTTGCAGAGTGAGCATACAGTGATCTCAATAAATTCACGTATTACCCTGGTACTCCTTTGCGAAGGAGACAGCTGCAGAGAACGTTACGAGCAACTGAATCGGCGGAAGCAGCTTTCAAGTCCAAAAAGACCAGGACCGTCGGCTGTGAGTTAGAGTGCCGATATTCCAAGATCCGTCGCAAGGTAAAAATTTGGTCAACGCACCCTTGATCGGATCGGAATCCTGCCTGTTCTTCACGTATCGGACTTTCTCTGGGCACAATGAGCCGACGTAAATGAGGCAAATGAGTGACTTGGACGCAACAGACATCAAACTGATGTCTCTGTGGTTGTCACATAGACTTCGGGTCCCTTTTGTGAAAACGGGAAATACTGATGTTTGGCATCAACCACGAGGTACTCCTTCAGTTTTCCAGATCGTCCGGAATGGTTCTGTCAGTTTTGTTATGAACATGCAGAGACTCTCTTGGTTTGCCACGTATTCCAACTATCTTGCCGTTCATTTTGAATGTTGACACTATTGACATTGTTTGTATGCATATCCGTTTGTTCGACCGTCCAAGGTCACAATAATAATACTAGCAACAATTTGCGGTCGCTTGCTACTGTTTGATCGTGCTTTATCTTCTGTCGCTTTTTGCTTACAGCTCCTTTTCCAAATCTACATGCAATGCAAGTCGTTGTCCATTATTCCGGTTTTCTGGTACAATTATTGTGTAGAGTAGCCACGGTTCTAAACGTAGAAACGTTCCGGTCCTCTGCAATTTGATAAGCCCCACTTATACTCGATTTTCGTTCAGTGTCCCTGTTTCGGTTCACTACAATTCGGTGAAACTGGCTTATAATTAAGTTTCATTTGGCAATTTTTTCCGGTTCACCCCAGCAAATTAGTGAACCCTAAATTTATTAAACCCGGTAAATCGTTTTTACTCCTGGGAAATTATTTGACATTTACTTTATTATTTGTTCATACATATACATGTAGCTTTTTCGTTAAGGTTTTGACCGGGAGCCTTATTACGCTTCAGTAACTTCGGCTTCAGGACCACTTCTGCTTTCGACAGAGGACCGTCTGGAACGCAATAACTGACCATTCCGGTCCTGTCGTCCACATGGCCTGGTTGCGGCCAACTGTACTGTTTTTCAAAATGTTCTGCTCACCTGTCAAGTCGGCGCGACTGATTGGTGACAAGTGAGCCATCTCTTCCACATATGGTCTCACACACCGACTCGACTACCAGTACAACCACGGATCAGGGAATAAAACCTTCTGCTCTTTCCACTTCTTTCGATTGTTCGACTAAGTAGTGCTAACGGTCATTGCTCAAGCTTTTAGTCAGTTTGTGTTTAAGTTCTCGACGGTCGTTATCATATTCCGAACCAGGTGGGATCGAGCGACACTTGTTTATGAGGTTAATCGACGTGACGGAAATCCAGTTCTGTCGCAACTGAACAGTTCCTTCGAAACGTACCTTCTCAAAACAAAACTTCATAGCTGCGACGATTTGTTTCCAGTGTTTGTTAGGATCACTCACGTGACTCGAGTTGGGCTTACTAGAATGTACATGTATATTGTCACATATTGCTGGACCTTGCGACCTTTGAGGTTTGAGCTTTTGAGGAAGTACACATTGGTCACTGTGTTATTACCCTCACATTAGACATGATTCCACTATAATATGCAACAGGCCAGCCACCTTTTTTCCAACAAGACTGAACCTCGAGTAGATTGCTTTTTCCTGAAACGACGTGGATGATGTCTATGGGAACACAAAAAATTCGGTCACTTGTGAGCAGTGTCCCAGTTAGCATTGATGTTGAATGCGGTATTTTCACGAAGTCGTCTGGTAGTTTAACCACCGTCATTATTGCTGTGCTACACAAGCTGACCGAGTTACTGTTCATCTGATGAAGAGGTTAGCACATGAAAATTGGAGAGTCGATTTTCACTAGGCACTAACTATTTTGCCGATCTGCCATGAGCCATATAGTTCTTTCTCACCCAGCAGAATTGAGGTGAAGGACAATTGAAAAAACTACATCTAGAGAACACAGACATCACATGACCAGTCTCTGTCACCACTCACAGAAAACACGCCACCCATTTAAGTCGAGTGTATTCTTTTCCAAAATGTACTTCTTTAACAAACTACTCTTGTAAGCGGGCTTTCCTGATCCATACAAATATGAGAATCTACGTCTAAGTTGTAGGTTGCAAGTTACTTGACGTTATAGCTACAAGAAGTCCATTTGAATTCAAACAGGCAAACTTCCCCATGCCTTAAATTATCACTGTGATGAATTTCGGTAAACAGCGTATAGGTGAGCCGTAGATTTCAGCCGAAATGGACTAGCATATCCAATTGGGTTTAAACACACTTGCAATTTTTATTACCCAGTTAACGCGACGCAATTCAATTAAAAGAAGTTAATCATCAACCACTTATGAACTTATCACAAACAAACACCCGCACACACTTATGACCACAGGGAACACTCGACATTGAGTTTAATGCTAACCAAAATGAATGCGGTTTTATGTAAACCCGTTGAGATTCTCCCAGCTAACTGTATGAGTTAACTTTCATGACAAACATTTTCTATCGAAATTGAGCGATTAACAATGTATAAATGAGAACAAGAAGAGGAAGTGGAACGAAGAGATTGTCTAGATTGTAAAGTTAACTTCACCACATTAACCAGTGTAACTAAAAATGGTATAACGGAACGAACTTACAAACATTGTATAGAAAAATACGTTTTTGACTAGCAACAATCTGAGAAGGAAATTGAGTAGATCGGCTGGTCAAATCTGCAGCTGTCAGATACATGATAGAAATTGTTACGCCGAATTGGACATACAGATTGATGTCAGTATATACAGAAAGAAACATGTCTAGTTTATTGTTTTCTGAACACTACTTCCTTTAACCTGCTATTAGAAACAAAAAAATGTAGGCAGAATTGTTAGTGTAATTCAAATAAAAATGAAAGAACTTATTCAAAATTGACTAGTCAACAGTAAGTCTTTGTCAATCGCACATTTTGACAGGCGATTTTGTAAAGAACATTCATTGAATAATTAACGCACGGTTGAGACCCACTGGTTAAGTGAATATATATGTGTAAATATAAATATGTAAGAATATATATAATGTATATATGTATAAATAAATATATACATAAATATAAATAACAACCATTTTTGTTGCAGCGTGGTTCACTATAAATGATTGGCTGTTCAGAATCAAAGAGAAACTCTAAGGATTTATTAGCAACTGTAGTCCGGTACCCAGCAACTATTTATCGTGAGGTTGAAACTGTTATTCATTGACGCAGATTAACCACATAATTTTACCTTCGTCCATCAATGTTTACATATTTGCATTACATTCATAGTGCTGTGCTAGACATAGGGCGAGTCACAGTATGTGGGATATGGGTCTATTCTATTTAACTCCTGAATTAGTTAGCGGGGAAAATGGACAAGTCAAAATACACATCAGAGTTTATTTGCAATAGTAGAGAGAGTTGAGTAGACAGAACCGATAAGTTTTCGACCTCGAGAATGAAATAATAATCAGTCGAATGGGTTCAAAATCGCATCTGACCATTTTACGCATTCAGCCGTGTACACCATCCATCAGGCATTAGAAGACATCGTTTTCAAAGGAGGTGCAGCTTGAAAATGACTACAACCTTTTAAATCTTTGTGTATCGTCACAGTTGTAGTGACCAGCGATGGTGTGGCTTCTCTAAGGATCCCGGCTGCAACCGTGTTGTCCCGCTTGTTTGTTCTGTACGTATGATTTTGTGTACGCCCGCTATAAAAGGCCTGATATGGACTCAGTGCCACTTTCTTCAGTCGTGCAACTAATTGCACACTGCGACTGCTTGCCCTTTTCCTAACGACTCATTTGCTATTCCATTCTTCAAGGTCGTTTTACCCGAACCTTTTTGAGCGTTGTTCAACTCACTCGAAAATTCCACGCCCTGTTCGCTTGTTCCGTTTTGAGTGCCGCCGAGTGGGTTGTTCCCCCTCGTGCTTCATTTCTCTTTCATCTTGGTTGCTGCCGTTGGTCCCAGACTAGGCTAGAATTAACTACTTATCACATTTGCAAACATTGTTGGAAATGAACGGTTTGTTTCCAAACCCCACGGCGTTCTCTAGTTCGATGCCTGTTGGGGCTACGTTTCTATTTCTCTTCATGAAAGGCCTTTTAAATTGCTGGTGGACATGGGTCTAGCGCATACCCACTTGTCTACTACACACTCCAATTTTAGTGACCCCTCATAATACGATGACTAACTTTTAAGCCAATTTTGCCATTTTATTGGGAATCTTGCATACTGTTTGTTTTAATGCTTCGAAACAAACACAAAGCTGATCTTTGACAAGTATACGTTAACTGTCAGTAAGCTTTTTTTAGATTCACATCGTCAGAACTCACACGCCCAGGGGATAAGTGATTCGGATAGTGCACCAGACACACACAGTCTAGAAGAGTTTAACATTTTAAACAGATTAACTTTAGTTGACCACAATTCGTTAATAAGATAAGGCGATCAAAACCTGTGATAGAATAGACCAACAAGTCTAATTTGAAACTGTTGCAACAGTTTTCGTCAAACTTTTCAGTGAAAGCTCAGAAGAAACCGTGAGCGCAAACAATGGAAGACTTAAAGCAAAACGAATGCAAACGACAAGGAAGTTTAGTAAAAATAAAGAATCCAACTTATATCGACATAATCCTTAATGCACTCTTTTTCCATGGTTTGAGATAGCGTCTCTTTGTAGATTAATGGCATGTAACGAGGCCTGCGAGTATTGAGGAGTAACAGCCATCTTCAATAACCTAAACTCCTTTAGAGGCCTAAAACATCCTATCCCACTTACAAATTTGAATAACGAGATCAGAAGACCGGTTTTCTAATATGGTAGTTTCATTTCATATGTACATATCACTCGCTGAACATAACAGCGGTTAACATCAAAAAATATTTATGTGAATTCAGTTCATACATTAAGTCAGTGTGTGCACTGGTCGAAATCATGGTAGACGGAAGTTTAAGGCCAACAGCTTTTGTACACAGATGACTGACTTGCTATGTATAACAAGCGGCCTCTTGAGTGACTTAAGGATGACAGGTTTGTGATGACGCATCAACACACGGAAAGAGTTTGTCGGATCGATCACACGACCTGACAAATGGTCCAGAGCTGTGGTGATGGACAAGCAGCAATATATGGTGGAGATGAGTGTCATCTTTTCAGGTAACACAAAGTTTCTACCGGGCAGCCAACCAAACAACATAATGATGCCGGAGAAACACATTTGCAGTGAGTTGCAGATTTTACTTTTACATGTGCAGATAACCGAAAGACAGTACAAGTATATGAAACCTAGTGGTAGTACGACTCCACAGTTATACGATTCATCAAAGATGCACAAGGTGCAATCACCCATGCGACCAACCCTTACGATGGCAGGTTCGCCTTATCACAATCTGGCCAAGTGTTTAGTGAATGTTGTACAGCCAGTTCGCATACTCGCTGAAGAATTTTGTCTGAAAGACACGTTTGAGATGTGTGAAATTCTAGATAATGCTGAGTTGAAAGGAAAAAGTTATGTGCTTCTTTGATGTAACTTTGCTTTTCACAAATGTGCCATTAATGGAAACGGTTGCCTTTATCTGTGACTTTGCAATAACCCATAACATAAAGCTTTATGTCCCAGCCAACATCTCGCAGCTTGTGATATTATTGTGTGCTGAAAATATATGAAATTTTGTTTTCAAAACATGGGATTCAATTGGATTGGCGGGGTCGCGACGGGTAGCCCTCTAGGACCAAGTTTTGGCTAAATTATTTGTTTGATTGAGGTCCGCCTTGCGTGCCTGCGTGATATCTCGATTTATCGTCAATATCTCGATGACATAGTAGTATTCGCATAAGACCAGGAGAGAATGGAAAATCTATTCGATTTATTCAACTCTTTGAACCAAAATCTAACATTTCCCATCTGGGTTCAAAAAGTAAGACACGCTCGCCTTTCTGAATATCAGCATTAAGTAACGGAAGGGTGGTACACTGTGTTGATCAGCACATCGCAAGTCCAACTGGAGAGGACAACATCTGAATATTAACAGTTTCTCACCCATACAACACAAATACTCGCTGTTTCGTTATTTGTTTCACAGAGCGCGAACTATACGTACGGGTGATGCACTGGATACAGAGTTGAAAATTATTTGTGAGACACTGGTCTCCAACTGTTACCCACTGGGTTTTGTTGACTTTCACAGCAAACCGAAAATAATAAACCCACCAGAAACGTCCGTTTCGAGGACACCGGTGTATATGCAGTTAAATTACAAAAAAATAGCAATATGTCGTTTCCGATGCGACGACTGGCACAGGTCATCCAATGGACGTACACTGCAGCTACACTCCGTTTACTCAGTCGCACCAAGCCACTCACACCTCCTCACATTAAGACGCGGATGTCAGAGCTTTCCACTTCACACTGTATCCACCAGTTCAACTGCAGCTGCAGTGACGTTTACATTGGGGAAAACTGATCGTCCCCTAACCCTTAGAATGAAGGAACACTTGCCCAATTATCACGAGAACTTAATGTGTGACGCGATCCTACCGAACAACGCAAACCGGCTTCTTCGATCGTCAGACACGTGCTGGAGACCGGCCATTTGGTTGACCCGACAAGCTCTTTCCGTGTGTTGATGCGTCATCACAAACCTGTCATCCTTAAGTCACTCAAGAGGCCGCTTCTCATGCCTAGCAAGTCAGTCATCTGTGTGCAAAAGCTGTTGACCTTAAACCTCCGTCTACCATGATTTCGACCAGTGACAGACTAGTGCACACACTGACTTAATATATGAACTGAATTCACATAAATATTTTTTGATGTTCACCGCTGTTCTGTGCAGCAACTGACATGAACATATGAAATGAAACTACCATTTTGCAGAACCAGTCTTCAAGAAACCATTTCACTTGACGACCCGTCGCAAAAATCTGCCGTGAACCTCTGATCTGTACAAATCGATTTGCTAGCTCTAAAGTATCTTGAACAGAGTCAAGACACGTCAATGACAAGACTAACACCTACTGAGAAATGAAATTCTATCGTTCTATCTACTTACAGCTTCGACAAGTGAAAAGCAACTAACTCAATAAATTATTCACGCAAAAATGCTGGTAATACAACTCCGGTGATAGTTCGTTTCAATCACCCTAAGTTGGTTCGGTCTTTTGGTTGATTCAATAATAAGAGGCGCGGATAACTCTTAGGGATTGTCCAGGAGTTTTACAAAATGCTACCTATGGCAACCTTACACGGGTTATTTTGTTTAGTTTAGGTTCATCAATATAACCAATAATTTTTTATATTGCCCAGACAGGATTCCCGATTAAGACTACCAGTAAGCTTGATAACCTTTCCCCTCTCAAATATAAGTTGATCAATGAATATCTCTGTACTCAGTTTTACACAACCCAACTATCCAAGTGGTAATTTTCATGGGAACTTGTCAAAATGTCTGAGCATATAATTTATATCCGAATAACTCCAGACCTTTAAATGTTGTTCAGAGCTCACAAGCTTCGTGCCAGGAAACTCCAACGAAGTCGTCACCAACTGTGCAATGGCTATTGATTCTACGAAGAGCCACGTATGCAATAGTCTAAGTAACAAAATGGTGCGGGGCCGGTGCAAATACCAGGTGGTGGAAGGGGGGCGGACATTGAGACTAGGACCCCGTGCGGGCGGCGGCCGGCAACGGGAAAAATTAGCGGGCAACGCTTTTTTGGCATTTCTACATTCGGCGGTTCCATTAAACAGAATTTCGACATTCATTTGTAAAGCTTTCGAAGCTTCCAAATCCCCTTAAATATTTCTAAAAGAAATCCGCGAAAGTAAGAGAAATTACGTTCTACATTTCACATAATTTTTTATTAGGCACATCTACTTATTCCGCCACGAAGTTCGTCCACCAGAACAGTCAAATCCCATTCACCAGCTACCCGATTTCTTTCATAACCTCCACGGAAATTCGAAACAGGAGAAGGAATAGAACGAAAAATTAGACACAAGATAAAGTAGCAAGTGTCAGCCCTCCGCATTATTTTGCGAATCTCTACGAATTGTGATCTCTTATGCTTGATGAAATGGTTTTGAATTTGATGGATCATTTATGGCGTACTAACAAACATGTTTACTCAAAATCTTTCTTTAAGGGATGTACTGGTGGGATGTTTTATTATCTTAGCTGCAACGATCTGTAAATCTGTTGTGGCTCATCACAGGAGGTTTACATATGTGTGGTCGTTCCACCCTATAGTCCCCTAACGGATTATTGTCGTCCAACAAATAGTACTACATCGGAATAATAATACAAAAATTTATTCCTCTCCTTTCTGGAAGGTAAGATGTGGAGCACTTCTTTTTGATTTTGTAACAGAAATAAATGCGGGAGTTATTTCATATATAATGTGTTTTAATCACACAATTGGTAATGGTGCTCATCAACACACTTAATGATTGAGAAGAACTCGTGACTGTCGCAGTTTTGTGCATTCAGGTTTGTCACAAAGAAACCATGGAGATGTTAGTTAAAAAACATTTTCTTATAACATTACGGTATCGCTCGTGTAGATAACATGTTGCTCTACTCTTTGTGCACTCTCCAAAACAGTAACTTAACAAAAAACTAACCACAAAAGTGAAATCATTTTACTTGCCTAATGTCCAGCAAGATAATGCGTGGTACTTAGCATTGTTCATCGTGACCAAGGTTGAAGCCTTCTTATGTAAACGGTGCTGAAGATTTCTGGCAAGTAACATGCATCCTCTCAGTCTTATGGACTATAGAAATTCATAAACCACTTCTTATTTCAAATAAAAAACATTCCAGGAGTTTTTGCTTCAAAATTACTTGACGTATCATGTTATTACTGATGAGTAGTCGGGGATTTGGTTTATTTCACGTTGAACAACACCCACAATTGATCGCAGTTGTCGCACTCTCATAGACTATCCGGTCGGCCCCTTTCGGAAATAAGCACTGGACTCGAGTTTCGCTCTCATTAGAGCTCGTAAGTAGTGCACATCATCGCCACCGCCGGGACTTGAACCACGGACATGCTGTTCATGAGCAAGCAACCGTGTTTACCACTGCGCCATTGACCTCACGCTAGCCACGACCGAATTATCATATGTAAACGCACAATCACTTTCGCTTGTGAGTGATGATCAGGTTGCTCGATCGTCTCGAAATGGAGACACAGTTACTGTCTGTTAACTCCAATCGATAACCCCGCGATTAGGATTTCCTAGACAGGTTGAAATCTCCGATCTCGTTAAACCTGCTGGGCTATATTTTAGATTACTGATGAGTTGTCGGGGATTTGGTTTATTTCAAGTTGAACATCGTCCACAATTGATCGCAGTTGTCGCATTCCCATAGATTATCCATGTTATTATTGAAAATTTCGTATAGTTCGCATTTAACAGCTTAACCATCACTTCAATGTAATCACTGACTATTTATCATAAGGACTGAGTTTGTTATTTAAGAATCAGGTAATCGTAATGAAATCATCGGCAGTAACATGCTTTTTATATCGACTGCGTGTTTTCGTGGGAGGACAACGTAATCACTTTTGATCGACTAAGATGGTGGAAAGTCATAAACATTTTGGTACTGACCGGTGGCGCACATGTTGAACAGTTCACTTAAACTAAGCTGTTCACTGACAACTTATCTTACGAGTTGTTAACCACATGACTGTTTAGTGAGTTCAAACTAGATGAATACACAACATTACGTGTGTGTTACTTTACGAACATCGGTAAACAGCTGGTCAATAACTGACAGTCGCGCACAGACCTGCATCGGAATGGACACGCTATCGTCCAATCAATAGACACTAGGTCAGTATGTCATCGGTGTATTTTTCGTAGACATCACTACCGGCTTGCATTGTTGGATAAACAGATAACGAAGTTTCGTTCGGAGGGCAAAGCACAGATTAATGTATTAAATTTCTGCTTACTGGAATACACTAGTGATAATGACATCTCCACAACCTAGTTTATCTTCCGAGCATCCACAAGTGAAGGGATGGATTCATAAGTCATGTACTATTGTCGAACGCTTAGATGGAAAATTAGCCTTGGTAACGGGGGCAAACTGTGGAATCGGCCTGAGCACTGTTGCAGAATTGGCTCGTAGAGGATGTCGGGTGATCATGGCGTGTCGCAATCTTGACCGTGGTCGAGCAGCAAAAGAGTTGATACTCTCACAGTATGGCTCATCAAGACCTGACAGTGTGAAAGTGGATGTAGCTGATGTCTGTGTCATTCCTTCGTTAACCACAGTCGAATCTGATTTGGTGAGTTCACACACGATAGACGTGCGTTATGCACAGGTTTCGGTTCGAAGACGGACTGTTGAGTAGTTTTGTGTTACAATGTTTCATTGCGCGTTCTCAAAATAAGCCTTAGTATAATGTGGATTGGACAAGTTACCCAAAAGAAAGACTGTTGTTACCCCAAACCATGGTTAACAAGTTTATATGGTCAGGGAATCAACCGAAAGAAACTTTCTCTGCCGAAGGTCTTGTCAATAGTTATTAAACATACCATACCCATGTAAGAAGCTTCTTTCATCATATACTGTATTTTATTGTAGAAACAATAGAAAACTAATAACTTCTATACAGCCTCTATAACAATCTAGACTGAATACACACATCAAGGACCTCCACTGTTCAATCCTTCTTAACTTGCGTGCTTTCATCATTTCTTATATGAATTATAATGTAACTATGGTAACAAGAGTAACAGAAATGCGGGAAATTATACGAATCTGGATGAGTGCAGTAGTTGACTTTACAGCGAAACTGCTTCACGAAAAATTCAGTCCAACTAAGGGCATACTATGTCTGTCGACCATAAACCTGATTGGTTGCTGAGACTCGAGCCTACTAACAGCAGAGAGGTGAACTTTTCGGATCAAAGGTACAGTCTGCAGTTCTGGGATACTTTGTTTTAAAGTCGTGCGAAAACTTATTCGGATGAATACTTCAATGCACTTACTGAAAGCAACAATAATATAAATTAGTGCTACGCATATTTCTAGGAAGTGACTGTGTTATCTGTGATTTGTGATGACCGTCTTTGTTCAACTCAGTACTAAGTATTTCAGAGTTACACTGGTGTATAACCGTTAGAAGACCAAATTTGAGCTTTCCTAATGCATCTTCAATTGAGAACGTGAGTGAGCTTTAGTCCTTCTTAGGAAGGATGATCCAGCTTTCTGGAGTTCTACATTTTCAGCAAAGCGTCGTTACCCTTTTACTTGGCTTCTGCCTGAAGTCAAAGGCTGACTATGGACCGTGATTCATAAGTTTATAGTTTCATGGGGTTTCACAGGGGAGGGGAAAGGGCTTTGTTTCGCGTAACATAATATGTTCATTATTAAGCTTATGTCAGATCGTATTATCGTTAAATATTTTCCCCATTTCGCACCGTTAGCACGCTCGGAGTTGAGGCACACAAACAGGCAACTTTATTGGGTGCATTTTGATTCGACAATTAAAGGTCGGCCTTAGTAATTATCATGAGAAACTATCTTGTTGCGGAGATTTGATCAGCTCCGAGGGGCACTGAACTCTGTGATTCGAATGCTGTTTTATTGGGCAGAAATCCACAACGGTTATGGTTTGTTTAGCGTCGGCTCGGTGGTGGATGAACTGGCACGTGTAGCTCTATAGTGACTTTCTGCTTAAACAGTCTTTATCGAAGTCACAAGTTCAATAATCTTCGTAAACTTCCCCTTCAATTTAGACCGTTCAACTTTCACTCATACAGGTTCCTTGTCCATCCCCTGTATATCTGATGTCTGCCATATGAATCGTCCATTTCTACATCCTAATAACTCTCTAGAGCGGGCTCAACTCAGTCATTAAAGATGGTCAGCTGTCGGGACAAGCATATTAAAGCTAATCTGCCTGTCAACGCGACTCAACTCTGATTATATGAGCAGTTCAAAGAGTGATTACTACCCGAAAATACCGTAATTTGCCATAGCCCTGAAAATGCGAATTCTTAGACATACGCACAACACTTACTGAAGTTGCTACCCAATCGTGATGTCAGCGAAAGACTGATCCAGACCAAATGTCACGGCCTGGTTTTCGATTTTTCTTGTAAATGCCAGTCTTCTACATTATGAAATTTTAACATTTTCACAATGGAAATTTGTAGCCCCGTGTGCGGGCAATCCATCAAAACTTGACTATTCGCTTTGATGGGCTAAGTTATTCGATGTAAACTTGCAGTCCTCCAAAATGGTCTCTGTCTAGTGTCATAGATATGTGTAGAGTAAAATTATCATTTTTTGCTCGTTAATCCATATGAAAATAAAATATTCTCAATCTGCTTCATTCATTGGAGAAAATGTTCCCCGTTTTGACTATAGGAAGAGTTTTCATGAAGTATGACTTACTGATTATTCATTTGCCAATGGATTCAGGGAAGCAAAAATGTTATTGATGGAATCTTAACGGAACCAAAAATGACGTTTCGCCTCATCAGTTCAGTTTCTTAGCGAATGTGTTTCGTGTTACATTAGTATGCGATATTACTCAGCCTATCCATCGACCCCAATGTGATTAGAATATTACTTTTAAAGCAAACATTTTCAGCCTCAATATTTTTTTCGCCGTTTCGATTTTCCTGTCCAAGATACCACTTCATTTAAAGACAATAAGCAATAAGCACGATTAATGCCCACTTGTTTGAACGCTTGAACATTTACACACTCACGTTGTGGCTTCGTTCAACGATGAAAACGCCCGCAATTTAAATGTTAAGCGTGGCACACGTCCGAATATTTGAAGAAGTATACCTGTGGACAACTACTGAACCGGCGACCCGGACAACTTAGAGTATCATCTATGTGCTTACTGATGTTCTGATATGCTGGTCCGGTACACAGACTCGTCCCCCAGTTATCATGGTGTGTTGAATTTATCGTCTAAATATTATTTAACCAGGACTGAATGTCTTTCTGTGAGCACTAAGTGTGCACGTCTTTACCGATCATTAGTCATGTTCCTACAGACGAAACCACTTTCAAAACAGTTCGTTCCCTTCAGAAGGTTGAACAAAACTAATAGAACACGAAAACTGGTAGATGCAAGCACTTCGGACAATTAGGAGTGGGTGGGATGAATTGTCAACTGATGGGTTAGGAAAGGTCACTAAGTCCAGGACAAAGTCAAGCCCACGAACAATTGTTTTTGAACACACAGGGCAGGCTTCAGTCGATTGATTGCAACAGCCTAAGCAAATCGTATGAATCTTAAACTGGGATGACGTAATAAGATTTTGAATGCACAAGCCAGGTCGATGACGTGAAAAGTGGTCACGAAATGCTTACATCTGCCAGTTTTCGTGTTCTAACGGTTTTGTTCGAAATCATTTTTGTCAGATAGCACAAAGTTCAGCCAGAAGTCAACTATATAAAAGCACTAGTCTCTTGTCATTCATTTCTGTTGATATTCAGTAAGCAGAACAATTCACAGTTCTTGTGCAATCCAGTTGTCTCACACCCAGAGTAACATTTGTACTCATTAGGTTGGTTTTTACTTTTCTGTATGCTTGCGATATCTTCCAGATAAACTTTCAGTAACATACGCGGAACCTCAGAACATGTAAATGAATAGTTAAAAAGTGTGACAGCACAATCTGGAATAAGAACTTACAACTTTAGCGGTACCGCCTGATTGGACTGTAGTATCAGTAGGCAATCTTCTAAATCGGAATAATACCGATTACCTAAAGCTTATCTTGTCTGTTTTCCTAATCCTAACAACGCCATGATCTTCAAATGCACAATCATCTCGCTTTTTGCCTATTTGAATCTATTTAATATTCTTAATCACCATAGTCGTTACTGTAATCCACATATATGCACCGAACATAACAGTTAGTTTATATAAGGCCATCATGTATACAAACTCCTTTTTGCACGATGTCACATGACGTTCTAGAAATGAAGCACAACTGGTTACTGACTAGTCACCATTGGTTTTGCTGAGATTTATAAGAAGACGTTTGTCCTCTTGCAGCTTATACTAGAGAAACTGGATTTAGCGTCTTTGGATTCTGTGAGAGACTTCGCCGATCGAATATCGGAAAACTTTACCAAACTGGACTTTCTCATTAATAATGCTGGATTAATTGCCAAAGAATATGCGACTACTGTCGATGGCTTCGAAATGACCATGGGAACCAATTACTTAGGTCCGTTTCTGCTCACCAGGTTGCTTCTACCACTGCTGGAGCGTGGTGCACCATCGCGCGTAATCAATGTCTCATCTACGGGCCACTATTATGGCAAGCTGTGCAAACCGGATCTGCAACTTCAAAAGGAAACGTACAGCTCAGCTCGCGCCTACTGTCATTCAAAGTTGGCCAATGTGATGCACGCGATCGAGCTGAATGAACGCATGAACGGGACCGGGGTCGTGGCAGTTAGCTTGCATCCCGGTACAGTCCAAACTGAACTTTTGCGAGACATGCAAGATTGGAAACACGTCAGTCTCTTTTTGTTTAACCATTACGCTGGTGTATTTGGTTGTTGTTACTGGTCTTAATGCGAATAATCTGACTGTTCGTACTAGTCTAGATTCGAAAGTAAAATATCTGCTTCTTTGCTTTTCAGTACCACTCAAAAACACGTTTTACCATCCACTGTTATGGGGTGAAAGACCGTTTTTTTAATGAGTTTCAGTGCAACTGGCGAATTTCACTGGAATCAAGGTGATTGAATTCAGCCGAATGAAGAAAATAAAGAACAAACATCTCAGCGAAGGATAACAATGAAACTTTCGTGGCACCGTAATTGTAATTCATAGAGGAAAGTATAAGTAAACTCTCTTGTGAATTCAACCTCGTGCATTGGGTGTATAATCAACTAATGGTGTCTAAAAAAGAGCTGTCAGTCACAGGTAGACTTATGAGTCCCAGTGATTGTTATGCAAATATGCAAACTCGAAAACTCTACGTGATAGGAGAACAGGTCACCTAACCAGCATATCGGTCAAATAAACATGATGAGTGCATATTTCTAGTGGTAACCCCCAGGTTGTATCAAGAAAACTGCCGCTTTCAATCATAGTCAATCTGGCATATTCCATTCAATTCCCACGAGTTTCAACACATTGAAGAATTAAAGAGACTCCCAGATATACCATAACATGTTTCATCCACTCTAGGCGACTGGTTGCGTAAATATGAGCATGTGTGTCTGAATTCCGGATAACGACAGGACACTTTACACAAAGATGTTCCTGAAAATCCGTCTTGTGCCTAGGACCGGTAACCACAAGCAGGCCTGTTTGTCCTATCCGTTCAGTTAGTCTCGTAAGTACGAGTGTTTTTGATGAGAGACCTTGTGAACTGGATCAGTCAGCGGAATAGAGTGAGCATTAAAGGTATGAATTTGGTTGAACAACATTTCGGCTGTTATTTATTAGTGGAATATATGATCGTCTCAAAAGCATTCGCCATCAAAGAAATCTAACATAAAAGCAGAACTCAGGTTTAATTTTGCCTATCATGAGGGGCCGGCTGAAAGGTCTACCGGCATGAAAAATTCGCTTTCAACTGTTTATAAGATTTAATTAATATTGACCAAATCTCTGACAACTTACTAGCAACATGAGGAGGAGTTTTACGGAACACCTGCTTCTGCAAAAACAAAAGTAAACCAAATAGTGAATTCCAGTTAGAATGCTCCATTCAATCCCTTTTTTGGAGGTTTTATAAAAAGCAGATTACGAAAACTTGCTCAAAAGGCCTCGTAATTTCGCTGATTTTCAGTTTTGTACATATCGAGCAATCTGTCCAAGTTAAATAAGTTTATTCCAAAACTATTGACGAATAACCTTACGTGTTTTCAGCGTAGCCATCATGATATGCAAAGACTATTTCGTGTGACGTCAAAAGCTCTTCATTTAAATCTAACAATCATCCCTTATTTGTTTGAACGGATTTCCCTGTTTCTTCCCAGACACATATTGTAGTAATGAGGGTTACAAAATCTGCTTGAAGTTGTCACTGAAGCGTCTGTCCTTTTCAGGTATGGAAAGATCTTCCAACACTATTAAGGTGACCTTAATTTAATGAACGCCTCATTTTGCATACACAGCGGTAACTTCAGTCGTTTGATGGTGAATTATTCAGCAAAGAAAAGTATATGTTTGCTGTGGTTCGTGAAGGTGGTTTTGTTTTGAATACGCGATGTGCAGTGGATGAAACTGCTGTCTTGTGTGAACGATGCTTGAGCACATGCTAACAAACTCCAGCTGATTATTTACCACAGTTGCTCATCATCTTAGGCAAATACTTCCGTCATCCTAACCCGGAAATATATATATGTGGAACGGAACTAACACTAACATTGGTACACGCAGTGAGAGATGACGAGAGGAGAAAAGTGGTTCTCGATGGCGGGCATTTATATTTTAACAATGTTAAAACATCACGAATGAAAAATCCGACAGCCAGCGGAATTGAATAATTTTTTCGTTACTAGACAGTCACCTTCGTCCTTGAAAACAAGCTGAATGAATACCACTTTTGGTTCGGCTAAGTGAACGGGCTGACTGTTGGCCCCCAGTTCGCTAAA
>JTDE01005705.1:7700-18478 GCA_014338405.1 Paragonimus skrjabini miyazakii
GGAGATAAATCCTGGTTGCCCTGAACAGCAAGAGCAAATCATTTTTCAATTAGTACAAAGTAGGAAAAAGGTTACTCCAACATCTCTTGAAGTCTGTTTTGAATACATCTACCCTGGAGGCCTCTACGATCCTTGCAGGTAATTTGTTCCACGAGTTGACTACCCGGTTAGTGAAAACGTTGAACCGTACAGCCAATCGTGACCTTGTATCCTTGACCGTGAACCTATGACTTCTTAAATCTCTTTCCCGACATATCATGAACAAACATGCCAGGGACATCGTGTCGGTGTGGTGGGTAATTTTGTACACTAAAATAAGTTCACCTTTTACCCGCCAGCGTTCGAGTGAGAATAAGTTCAAAGGGCTTAGGCGTTCTTGGTCGCTTAGGCCTCTCAAATTCCATACCATACGTGTGGTGGGCTTTTGTGCTTTTTCGAGGACAGCAATGTGATTTTTTAGATACGGTGACCAAGCCCGGACACAATATTCCAAGTGAGGGCAAACTATGGCCGAGTACACTAAAATGAACACTGCTGGACATGGTTTGGCGATCGCGGATTTCTGTCGGTATAATGCTCTTCGTGATTTGTCGCGGCTGCAGCATATTGGGCAGTTGCAGCAAAAGTGTTAGTGACCTGGATACTTGAGTATTTCGTTTGCTGTTTAGTTGCGAGTTCGCCTGTCCGCCCATGTGTATCCGTTAAATACCTGGGGGTCAATTGAGAAGGATTAGCAAGGATTAGACTTTTGAGAGCATAAAGCGGTGAATCCCAACTTAATGTCCATTCATAGATCTTCAGAATATCCTCCTGAAGAGCACCCGAGTCCGACGCATTCTCCACCACTTTCGTCATTTGCATACAGTTAACACGGACTGACCAAGTTGTCGGTCAAGTCATTTATGTATACCAGGAAGAGCAGAGGGGCGAGGATTAACCCATGAGGTACTCCACTTAACGGAGAATCCTTGTCTGACAGTACTCCTCTCACTCTCACCCTACACGACATTCCAATTAAGATCGTCGTATCCACCTACAGTTTCTCAGGGAATTCCAGCTTCTCGCAACTTCCAGCTCAAAGGCCTGTGACTGACAGAGTCAAAGGCTTTCTGGAAATCTAGGTAGCACATGTCAACCACTTCCCCTCTATCCAGCTTCTCCGTGACAGTGTCTAAAAACGTCAGCAGATGGGTAAGACAAGATCTACTCCTTAGAAAGCCATGTTGAGAAGCCTTCATCGGTTACCATGTTTAAGGATGGGAATTATGGTGACCTGTTTCCAGTCCCTCACAACTACCCCTGTTTCTAATGTGAGACTGAACAGTTGAGCAAACGTTGACGCCAGCAGTATGGCAAGCCGTTAATGAGATATGTATCAGCGTGGGGTTCAAATATTTCTTCGCGCCCCGAGGTCAATTATTTTCTATAAATACAGACTAGTTTCTCATGTAAATTCACGAAGCGTCTGATGGCTAAAGACACTGCCTACCCAGAGTCTGCGTTGTTCGTGTTCTCATTGGTTCTTGTCGTTCACGGTTTTGGGGTCCAATCGGAATCAGCGACTGATACACGGGTTCGAGGCAGAGACCCAAGGGTCCCGGATCCAGTCGGTTTTTCTTGTTCAGTGTCAAGTGGGCTTCTGCTGATCTAAAAGGCTTTCCTTAAATCAGGGTGTAGCACCGCTCTTGTGGATAACAGTAAATATCACGAAACAAACTAAGATTACCCGCATGAAAAGATTTTTCGAAAATGTGGGTCGAGTAATGTTATAAAGTGGTCACTAGAAGCGCTACTGACGACCTCAGCAGGAAAACTGTTCCAGAAGTTAGCAACTCTGCATAAAAAACCTGCTGCCTGAGCAAGGTCCGAGGACGAAGCTTGAACAGATTCATGTTATCTTCGCCGATTGTCATCATTCGTTACAGTGAAGAACTGATCAATGAAGCCTACTCTAAAGAGGAAATGTGTGAAAATTAAATTACCGCGGAGTCGTCGAAATTCAAGTGGGTACAGATCAAGAATTTCAAGTCAAGACTCGTACGCGACACTACTGAGGCCTGTGACTAGTTTGGCAGCCACGCGCAGGATACCCTCAACGGCTAATATGTTTTTCTTCAAATCGGTATGCACGACCTGATTATCATACTCGAGGAGCGGCCTTATGTAAACCCCGTAAAGCGCTTGGAACGCTTTCTTGTCTATACGGGAGAAAGTGCGCTCAACCTTCCCAAGAGCGGCAAATCCTTTTTACACCGACATCTCATGGTGATGAGCGAAAGATAAGGTAGACGACAGCCAGATGTCCAGATCTTTCTTCAGATCGATTTTCATGATATCTCCTGTGCCGTGTGCACTATGAAACACGAAGGCACTGCCAGAGTCTTCACTCAGCGACATATGTGCGCACTTATTGTCATTTAGTGGAAGACTCCAGTCGTCTGATTAACGCTTAATCGCGTCATGATCAATCTGCAGTGTACTGAGATCAGTAACATTCCAGATTTTTAGATCATCGGCATATAGGAGGACGTTGCTGGAAATACTATCTGGAAGGTCATTGATGTGGATCAGAAATAACAGAGGACCTAGCACTGACCCTTGAGAGACTCCCGCAGAAATGGATGAGGGAGATGAAAGGTCTGATCCGTATTTAAATCTAAACGTTCTGCTATCAAGGAAAGAAACAATCCAGCGAGGAACCTCGCCTTGAATATCACAGACCTCCAGTTTGTGCTTCAAGGAGCCGTGTGGAACATAGTCGAAAGCCTTGGCAAAGTGGAAGAAGATGGCATCTATGAGGCCATTGTCTCTGGCCTCCGTCAGACTATCCTTGAGGATAAGCATATAAGTTATGCATGACCGATTAGGAAGGAAGCTATGCTGGGTAGGAGAAAAGATGGTTTGATAAAAAGTGGTTAAGGATGGCACGCTTCAATAGGCACTCCATTATCTTGCATAGAATGCTAGTAAGGCTGATTAGCCGACAGCTAGCTGGAGAGTGCCGGTCGCCCGTTTAAAATATTGGTGTGACCGTCGCCTCTTTCCATGTGCTAGGGAGAATGCCGGTCTGGAGTTTCTGTCTAAACGACTTGTAAAGGGGATCCGCCAGATTAGCAGAAGCTTCTTTGAGAATTCTGGGGTAAATTTTATCAGGATCCATTGAACTGTATGAATTCACCTTAAGTAAAAGGTCCTCAACATCCAGCAGAGAAAACTCGACAGTGAGGAGTGGTTGCCAGAAATTCTGCGGCGGAAGGATAGGGTGCCACTCAGGTTGTGCGACGTTGTAGACTGCCGAGTAGTAGTTCCTGAATAACTCGACCACAGCTAGGGAGTCAGATGAGGTCGTCCCGTCGTGCAGTCGCAAAGAAAGAGCCGAGGGTTTATTCTTTCTTACTCGTCGCATATACTTAAATAATAAGTTTTATTCCCGCGAGCTTTGCTTGTGCGCGTTTGGCGTGCTCACGGATTTCCCGTCTACACCTATTTCTAACGATGTGGAACGCGCGTACATCTTCCGGGTTTCCCGTAAGCTCATGCTTCGCGAATAAAAGGGAACAGCCATCAAGTAGACGACGTATTCTACGTGGAAGAGGTCGTCGATAAGGGAAAGTGCACAGTTTGCACGGCACGAATAAGTCGTCCGCTTTCCGAATTGCGCTTTGAAGTGCGTATTAGTTCTGGTCCACGAAGCCATAATCAAGAAGTAATGAACCTAGGTAGCTCCCCAGGCCGTTAAAATCAGCTTGATTGAAGTTTCGAACTGTGGACTTCTTTACTGGTTGTTGTAACCAGTAACAGATAAGATCAAAGAAGAGCAGAGAGTGGTCACTGTATCCAAATGGTGGTTTGATGATCACTCTGTCTACCAGGTGGTTCTCATTAGTAAAGACTAGGTCGAGCAGAGAGGGAATCTGACTAGGATGACGTCGCGTCGGGGCGTTGACATGGAGTGTCCACGCCCTCCGTCGTACTTACGTCGATAAGGGAGTCGAGAATCCGCTTTCACATTCCTGGTAGGAAACTGATGTCTAATTTATCTTAGGAACATTGAAGTCGCCCATAATAAGTAGACAAGTGAAGTGTTGTTGTCCTAGAAAGTTGTTTAAGTTCACAAGAAGAGTGTCGTCGTCAGAGACGTCGGATGAAGGAGAACGGTAAATGACCCCCACTGGAAGTGGGTCTGGGCCACGCGATGCCAGTCAAAGCCACAGCGTAACACATTTATCAGATAACTGAAAACCACTGATAACCGTGGGTGTTGGGGGATGCCGGTGAAGGGAGGTCGCAGAGCTCCCATTCTCCGTCGGGTGGAGTCAGCTCGGTAAACTGAATATCCGGGGACACTCAGCTCACTGCCACTAATGTCAACTGTAAGCCAGGTCTCTGTGAAAGCAAATATGTGGGGTTGTTTGTCATTAGTTAACCGTCTGATTTCCGGTAATTTATTAAACCAACTCAGACAGTTCGTATACATATACTTGAGAACTACTTCCTCACATGACTTGGTGAGAGGAGAGATAGGGGGATGCGAGGAATAACTTGTGAAATATGACTTACAATTGAGGATGGTGTTGTGATCGTGCTCGGTCAGAGTCCGCTGGTATTCCTCCATTCTATTCCCCATAGAGGAAACAGAGGGACGTATAGTGCTAAGAAGAACAGCTCCACATTTACAGTCGCAGGTTTTCTGCGTCGCTTCACTTTTCGCGACGCGTACGTGACGAATCGGCGGCAAAGCAGAGCCTTGACTTTTGTCAAACCTGCAGCTCATGCGGATAAAATTTAAAGCGGAAGAAGCAAATTGCTTATATTTGTGTTCGTTGAGGCTAGTGTATGTGGAGTGATACCGCTTCTGGCACTGGTAACGCTGCACACCGTTTTGCACGGATATTTTGCATCCATAACGACCGCAAATGCTCGCTGCCTCAGTCAATTTTGTCCCAGCACTGTAAAACCTTACTCGCGTCCCTGTCAATAGAAACAAGCAATACACAATATAAAACAGATACAGAAATGGATACAATGCAGCACAAACATTTCAATAGGTAATGATTCGGTATGTTATTCGGTGACGAATAACAGTAATCGAATGCAATTTTTGCTGCACAGGGCACCAACAGAGCAAAAAATGCGTAGACAATAACGGCGAGAAAATTTAAATCAAATTTCGAGTTACCCGCCAGTACCACTCAACCTAAGAGCTGTTCTATTCTTCAAAACAGAGTATTGGTGGAGCTATTCGGAAAGGTATTTAAGCTGGAAGTTGAGCTTACCCAACGATAAACAAGCCATGCTGTATTTAATACTCTAAACAAGAGTCATGTCCTTCTATCTTACATCTCCAAAGTACCGGAATGTCCCAAGATGGATAAGTTAGAGAGCGCAAACACTTTTCTCAACACGTTGACAACAGGAATCACGAAACAGATGCGTCGCTCATATAATGCTATCGTATTCAATGTGCCAGATAAACTTAACCTGGACAGCATTAAAAAGCTACTTTCGAGGATTACTAATATAGACACAACGCCATACACCTGCATTCGTTTTCGTAAGAAGATCCAGGAGATCTGCTGCCCGCATTTGCTCAAATTTCAGAGCGAAACAATTGCGAGACAGTTCGTCCAATGTCAGGACCTTATCAAGTCCAAAACCTCCACTAAGCTGATATGAATTATGCAGGAGAGAACACCACCTGAAATAGAATGTCAAAATCGCTTGTTGTGCAAAACTGTCGCCTTTAAGCGTGTGGCCCAAAACGCATTCAAATAAGGTACGATGGTGTCCAAGGATAATGAATTGGGTCCAGCTGATCGTGTAGCTCGTCTTGCTGTATTGCACCTGAGGGTACCAGTGGTCCTCCTGAAAGCACCAACGACACAACAGAGAGCAGCATACTCGTTGACTTGATTAATCTAACAGTGGATCCTGACAGTTCCAATTACCTGCCTTAAGGTCTCTGTAAAGGAGTCAACTAGCAAACGGCAGCATGTATAGAACTATGCCCATATTGAACCAAATGGGACGTCTCGATTTCAACCCGTATATGCGGTAGCTGAATAAGACAAGGTAAGACTCCGTCCATCTACCAGTGAAACACACGCCGGCATTCCAACTTCAGGTGCATTCCAAAGTAACCCAACAAGCGGCCACCAGCGGAACACCGGTGTTAACAAATCATCTTCAATTCACTATCCTACTGGTAGCTCGTGTTCATCTCCTTGACATCATGAGGGGGAAAATAAGCGTGTTATCCCGAATCCATACCCAGTGAAAATAGAGGTGTATCTATTGCCAATCGTTAAGTTTGGACCCCTACCTAACAATATCAATCTCCTACGTGACACACCTTTTGATGCAAGACCAAACCAGAACTCCATTATTACCGCAAGAGTTGCTTGCCCTATGCTCAACACCCTTTTTGATACGAATAACCCATACACTATAAGCGCTGATCTAAATGCAACCCGCAATCGCTTCGCTGAGAATGTGCAGGTGGGTGTGGCCAACTCATTTCAATCTAATCCCCTTTAGCGGGTCACATAACGTTCCAACCTCCCCTGTCCAGTCCACCTCCCACATCCCCATTGCCCCATTACACCTTACTGACACTTTTCCGACACTTTCTGTTAAGGACTCATGCAGGCGACACCCCATCAGTCAATGATGAGTTAACCAAAACGACATCAGACCAAGCGACGTCACCAAAGTCTTTGAATCGCAAAGACCTTCTGGTTTGGACAATTTTAAATGTCTAAAGGCGATGTCGAATAAGGAAAATACACTAAGTTTATTGCTTTTGAATGCATGCTCATTAACAAATAAGAGGTATGCTTTTTGATCTCTCAACTTCATGTGTACTCTCCACATTATTCCAGTCACTGAAGCTTGGTGTACTCCCGAGACTTCAAACACATAACTACACGTATTAGGTCATCATATATTCCGTAAATTCGCGGTGCAGGACGTAGCGGTGGACGTTAACTTTACCTAAGGGAGCAATATTCTGCAACCATAATTGATGAGCCGTGTCTCGATATGATTGACGGCTCATTGTGGCTGTCGGTTGTCAACGGAATCCTGTGAACTACTCTTAGAATGCGTCTACAGACCAACTAACGTCACCCATGACGACATGACTAACTTTATTAATGGACTGAATTGTATAGAAACTTTGCCTTCGTAGCAGAAAATAATTGGTAGAGAGTTCAATATGCCCAATATCTCTTTCACCTCTTTTACAGCCCCCGCAACTCAAGCAGAGTTTCACGCATGTGTCCAAATAAGTGGATGGCGCCAGCATGTTTTAGCGCCTACCAGACTAGATCACACTTCAGGTCTCATTTTTACAACAGGTATCTCCACTGCTACGGTATCAATCTTGGAACAGATTCCAGGAGGTGATCACAACGTGGGTAACTTTACGTTTCAACTAAAAGCTGCAAAAATGTCGAACATCATATGTTACCACCAAATATACTTCATCGACTGGAACATGTTCATCATTCCGTTGAGATCCTTGGAGTGAAATACGTTCCTTCCGATGCCTGACCCTAGTGCTGCGACCGAAGTATTTAATGAACCTTTCAAGTGTTGCGTGAACATCTAAGCCCCGGAAAGATTAAGGCGCAGTTATGTGTGTGGTACAGGCAAGATTCTCACTTGGAAGGATTAAAGTAAGCTCAAGATCCTCAAATCACAACCCCGAAAACCACACGACTTCCTCCCTATTATGCAAATGCATAAAGTGTTTGACACTATAGAGTATAGAATCAAAATGTTGACGCAGTAAAAATACACACTCAGCTAGCTATTATCAAACCTACTTATCTTCCTGGTCCTGACGGTATTCATATTGTTGCCATCAAACACGGGGAGGAAGACATTCCTCTGCTTTTGCTTAATATTTTCATACTTACTTTAACATTAGGCTCCTTCCCCCTCCAATGGAAATATTCTATTATTTAGTCCCGCTATAAGAGTGGCTGGCGACGGGACCTCAGCAATTATTGTCCCATTCGTTCTAGAGTGTTGGAAAGGATCATAAATGTCGCATGGTTGAATTCTTATTATCACAAAGCCTTATAAGCTACTCCCAGCATGCGTTCTTCAGCAAACGTTCGTGCATGACTTGCCAGCTGGGATTTTTTAACCATGTTACAAAAATTGCTGAATCACGGAAAGCAATAATTATTATAATTTTGGATATGCGTAAAGCTTTTGATCGCGCGCCTCATAAGCGTCTTCTGATCAAAATGATATCCTTCGGTATACGTGATTAATTGCTCAGCTGGTTTACTTCATATCCTAAAGACCGCATATAAATAGCGAAAATTGAAGACAACAGCTAAACGCCCAGCCAGTCACCGGTGGTGTAATTCGAAGGAGCGTCCTGGGATTGTTACTCGTTCTTTTGTATATAAACGATATATGTGAATTTATCAAGCATGGTAAACTATTCCTAGTCGCTGACGACATCAAACTTGTCCACACTTTTCCTCCTGGCCATGTTAATTCTTGTTTAGGAAATATACGGAATGACTTCGTGTCATTAGAGTCTTGGTGTCAAACGTGGCTGATGACATCTTCAACCAATAAATCCACTAATGTTGCACACCGTTGTCATATACCATAGGACTTTATAAAGCTGAATAGTCATGGCACTTCAACTGCCAACTCGGACTGCGGCCTGGGTATACGTTGTTCAAACTCATTCAATTTTGTAGAACATGTACTTTTCTCAGTAGCTGAAACTAGACGGACGCTTGGGTACATTAAGCACTCATTCTTCCTTCATACAGCCCGACTACACCTTTATAAACTGTGCGTACGACCCCAATTTGAGTACTACACGTTCATATATAGTCAACTGCGCAAGTTTGATAGGCTAGCCACGGAAAGTCTCTAACGTGCAGTCAGGAAAGTTTTAGTGAGTCATCCGTCTTCTCTGCACCACAGGAACGCAGCCAGACGTTTGCACTGGATCCGCTTTGGTTATAGCGTCTCAAGCTGAACCCTGCACTCATATGTAATCTAGTTTATGTCAATAAATCCCTTGTCAATTTTGCGATTCGCTCACAACATAGCCCGAAGTACAGCCCTAGGAACAAAGAGTTCACTTTGATACCTCATAAGTGCCCCCAAAAACTGCGTTCAACTTTTTCCCTAGCGAAAAACCCCTACTGTGTAACAAACTCCCACATGTACATAGAGCCAGTAAGAATAAACATCAATTCAGACAAAGCCTAGAAACCTCCCTGACATTAACGAACGTCATGTCCATTTTCAAACTCTGCCTGCCTGAAGACGATCTCTTTCAAAACAGACCCAATAACATCTGATGAGAAACCCTGTATCGCATGACTCAACGCCACGTGCACCCCAAACTGATCAAAGTTATCAATTTCACCATTGGAGTTATTTATCTGGGATTCGAAACTTATTAGTGACTCCAGCAGGATAGGTCTTGTATGTAGATATGACTGAAACTTGCAGCTGAACAAAAACATTTCTGTGGTCAACACATAGTATCAAAACACACCACCCGTTAGTGATAACTGAATCATCCTGGTACGCTCTTACTTCGTACTTACTGTTAACCAGCTGTGTATATTTATTGACCACTATGCAAAAGCTGTGCACGCTAAAACTGTTTTGAAAAAAATATATAACAACCTGTTCGTCTCATATGATTACACACAAATTGGTGCCTCTTCCTACTCTAATAGACCACCCGGAAATCTTTCCGTGTTGTTAAACGTTCTTTCCATTATGTATATCGGCTGTGTATACTAACTCGACATCGGAATTCGTCCGTAACCATATACTGAGAAAAGCTGTGAAACGACCTCTTTTGTCGTTATACGATAATAACGGTTTGCTAGTGGCATATATTTTATTGATCAACACAAAATTATAAATCTTATATAAAAGATTTGGCCGGAAACTCACATATTCCCTTGGTCGTCATACGTCATGTGATCATTTTGCGTTCTTCCGCTTGTCACGTAATTTTGCTTTCACATCCCTGATTCCACGATTAGATCTAGCGCCAGACAGCATTCCGTGATGTACGTCAATCAAAACCCCGAATTGGTTGAACAATTCACGAGGTCCGCGAAATTCCGTTGAGTTTGAGGAACGAACGAATTTCAGCCCAGAAGACCGTCCATTTCTCAGCAAAAGTGTGGGCCCTCTTATTTCCTCTCATCTCGACAAAATTTTCAACATATTTCTCCGGACCTATCTGCATGAAACAATGGCGAAGTTCTTCCGCTATTCACTTTCTCCACCACTAAATATACTACTTCTTTCATGACCTTGGCCATTAGGCCAGTAGTCACCTTGTGAAGCAAAATTTGATGCAACTATTCGACGTTTTTTATCGAACACTGAAGATTGTGAAAGCTATCTTTTCAGAAGCAATTATGTCAATTACTTCTTAATAAACTGGAATATTTCTCTGCTATTATGTCTCTTGTTAGTTTATTTTCATAATTGGTGCATCGTGCAATGTAGAGCGCCGTCCGCATTAGAGGGCGCGCACAGATTGAATTTGAATTGTGTGAAGTCGTGTTGTTGTGGGTTTGGCACCGTTCTCTTTTGTGTAAGTTGTGTGCACAACTTACCGGGCCTTTGGCTCATGCCGGTTCTTGTTGTTCCCCTTTTCATGATTCTTGCTGATGATTTAAAAATCTGGAATGCTTTTACTCCCAGTGCATTGCAGATTGACCTTGTTGGAACTGGTCCAACAGATTAATACCCAGTCTGTTGTC
>JTDE01005705.1:18824-42029 GCA_014338405.1 Paragonimus skrjabini miyazakii
GCTTGGGGCTGTCCGTCGGTTCTTTGCTAGTGTCCAAGGAGGCCTTTGGCTTACTGTTCTCATCTCATTTTCGTCCGAGACTAGACTACGGCCACGCCACAGTGTTTCCCTGTACACAAAGTGAGGTATCTCAACTTGAAAGAGTACAGAGGGCAGCCACACGCATGGTTGTCGGGATGAGGGGCCTCTCCTATAACCGGCGGTTAGAGTATCTAAACATGTACCCTCAGAGTTACCGGCGGCTCCGCGGTGACCTGATTATGATACGCCGCATTTTGCGAGGCGATATTGGTGAAGAACTCAGAGCAGACTTCCCCCCTCCGAAATGAGTACAGATTCCGGGGCCATCCGCTCACGATTATCAAACAACGATCGGGACGACTTCATGCCGTATTTCGACTGTCACGGCGGGCCGTCAATAGTTGGAATGCGCTACCAGCGCAGGTGGTTCTAGCACCCAATGATGTGGGCTTCAAGAGGCTCCTAGATGAGCATATGATAGCGCGCTGGAAGAAAAAGGGTAGTTAACCCTGTTTGCTCCGGCGTCGAGACGCTCAGAGAAGAGGCTAACACAGTCAGCGACTCCTGCCTTCTATCAATGAACAATGATGAAATCAAGTCGTATACACCGGCTTGAAGAAGGACATTCGCCATCGAGCGTGTCCAGCAAGTAGCCACCAAAATGGTCATTGGCTTGGGGCATTTCTCTTACGGGTCACGTCTTGAAATTCTTGATCTTTACCAACTTGAATTTCAATGACTCCGCGGCGACTTAATCCTTACGCACTTTTTCTTCAGCACAGGATTCGTGCACCAGTTCTCCATCACAGTAGTTGATAAGAGTCGAAGGGGCACGACAAGAAGCTCTATAAGCTCCGACCCCGGACCTTACTTAGGCAACAGTTCTTTTCTCATAGGGTTGTCAATCACTGGAACGACCTACCATTGGAGGTCGTTAGCTGTTCTTCTAGGGACCGCTTCAAAATGTTATTAAATTCTCACTTAAGAAGTTATTAGATTAGTATTTTACTCTGTTCTCGGTATTCCCTGTAACCCCCAAAAGCGGTGCTACACCCTGTTTTCAATGACTGCCTTTTAGGTCAACAGAACACAGCTGACATCGAAACGGACAAGCTGACTGGATCCGGGTGACTTGAGCCTCCAACCTCGAACCCATGAACAAATCGCTGAAAATCGTTGCTTCGGAAGAACGTTGTTCCCCGGTGTCTCCACGTTGCCTCAAGGTTGATCCACGGCTATAACGGACAACCAGAGTAGTGGCTGTTGTCCCGTGCGTTTGCTGTTCGAGTGTGTCCATTCTTTGAAGGATCCTCTACATTTCAGCACTTGAATGGTCGACTGTGGATCTGTATCTGCTTTGGGCACTACAATTATTAGTAGGGTATGCAGTTATGCATATCGCATTACACTGTGTACACTGATTACGCTCATCTGAGCGTGTTTCTCACAGATGCGTCGATAAATATATCATTATTCTTATTTTAAATAAGCCGTTAGCATATAGTGATATGTCTTCTTTCTGCTCTAATGAAATGGTTGAAGGGACCTCGGTGTTTCGAATTTCTCAAAGGGACAAATATTTGCCTGAAATCCTGCAAAAAATAGAGGAGGTAGAAATTACCTGTAGACAAGAAAGCTGGAAGCGTAGTCAATCATGTTTATCCATAATCGATGTCGGTATTCTTGTTGAAGTGCAATGCCAACATCACGTGGTCGTAAATCTCCATTTCGCCCACATCTTTAAAGTGTTGCGAAATTGAGTATATGTTCGGATTGCGGGGACATGTGTCCCACCCCAAAAATGACTTGAAATAGTGAGCTAACGCTTATAGTGGGCTGTTTTTGCAAAAATGGTCGGAAATGCTTTTGTCACTAAACTAGTACTTTTAGCACCTACTTTCTCCAATTTTCTTGTCATTGTTGATTACTTACGACTGATGAACTCTGAGTACTTTGCATGAACTTTTGATTTTAATAACTTCGAAAACATTTGAAAACGAGGAATCGCGCCAGCGTCACCATTTCCCAATTAGGATGGACTTCAAGCTGACTGCCTGCGTTAACCATAATCGTCGTATATTTTTCTCTCGCGGGGTACCAGTCTGACTTTCGTCCGCACCAGTTGAGTGTGTTGATTGAACCTCTGCCTGCTTCTGTTTCATACGTTACGAAGGACTTTTAGGTCCCCCAGCTCGCCTCTTAGCTTATGTTCACCGAATAATCGAGAACGTATGTCAAGAAGGCGGCGCATGTTTCGCGGCAGCAGTAGACGAGAGGGGGACTTCCATGGTTTGCCTGGAACATACACCCAATCAACCCCGTGAAGGATGACTTCAAAAGAGTGGTAGATTGGGTTCATTAAATCAGACTCGATACTGGATGTATCTGAGTGTGTCCTTGGAGAGTCAAATTTTGTTTTCTGAAAGTTTCACAGTGAAGTCTTTGTTACGGCTTTTTGAATCTAATGACGTTTAAAAACGAAAGCTAGCAACAGTTGGTCACTTTGCAGCAGCAGTGGTTTGATGACCACTATCTACCAGGTAAGGTTCAATCGTGGTAACCAGATCAACGAAGGTGATTGTTTCTCCTGGACGATACCTTGTAGACTGTTAAACGTGTGGCGTTCTAACGGATGAAGAATTTCGAAAATCAGTGGCAGAATTTCTCATGAACGGGGGCTACCCAATTACGTTTGCATATGTTGAAATCACTTACATAGAGACGGTGAGAGAAATCGCGTGTGGACGGAAAGCGGCCGAAGGCGACAAGAATGGCTACATCGTCAGAGGCGCTACACGACGTCAAACGATAAATTCTACCTTCAAGTTGCGTGTCACAACTGCGAAACTGTAGCTTGAGTCAGATTGCTTTAAGTTTCTCTGGTAGGTTAATTTCTTTTTGACGGTCGGTTCCGGGATCTTCTGGCTCAGGAAGTCAGCAGGACTATGTTTGTTACAGTGCGCTAGCCGGGGACATGCAGTTCACTCTCACTGATATCCGGAGAAGGCCAGGTATTCGTAGAAGCAGAAAGGTTGTGGTTGATGTCGTGGACCAACTGTATGGTTTTCGGTTTTTGTCTAAAACTCAGATAGTTAGTGCACATGCACTTCAAAATTACTTCCTCACTTGGCTGGGTGCAAATTGAGATAGAAGAGCAAGAGGAAAGGCTTGAGAACACAGTCCTGGTAGCGATAGAATGCGTGAGCGGCGGCAGAAGTTCGCAAGTCTTCTTGGATGGTAGCGGTCGTTTATTCAGTGCCTGAGCTTATGCCAGATACTCTATAAAACGCTTTGTCCGCTTCTGTTGGTCCAACTTCATAGGGATTTTGAGCCGCCTCTGGTTTCCGAGCTACTGGAAGGTGGTTAACAGCTTTGTACATACGAAAACTTGCGTGGCGTTTTAGATTTGAAGAGAACTCCGCAAAAAATAGTTCCAATCCACCGAAGTTGCTTTCATTTCCACAGCTTTTTCTAACACTTTCATGGCGCTAGTCTTTGCCAATCAAGTCACAGGAAGGCCCGGTGGCTCCTTGGTAGCTTTATAGTAAACTTGTTAAGTTTGAACGGGAGGAGTTACTCACCATCGCCCTGGCTTGTTCACCCAGAGAGGACGTTGTCAGAAACCGTCCCCACAGAACAAGCTTTCTCCCCCGTGGTGCCCTATTTGTGAATTTTGTGGTTGCTTTCTCAGTATAAACAGCAGTCAACGCCGTTGCTCTCAGAGCAACGCCACGCCCGGATGGGCGTTCGCTATATACTCGTTCAGGGAGCTCAACTCCGACTTGAAGTCAGAAAAGACTCTGTTTTTAACCAGGGCTATTTCTACCGTAACGGTGTGCTATGACTTGACATTCTCAGATACCTTGAAGCTAAACTTGAATACGACTTGCTTCTCTTCACTGGGGGTAGCGAGCAACGCGACGGATACGGGTCCGGGCGAAATACAGCTTTTTCGGAAGAAGTTGCTCTCGCAGACATGGGCCTTCCGAGCAGGCTGCGCTAGCCCTCTTCGAAGCCGCCACTTAAAATGGTATGGGTGTGGACAAGTCAGGCACTGCATACCGTTCTGAACAGCCATGCGGCAACCGAACCGGTCAAAAACAGTTGATACCTCTGATTCACCGGTAGTGCTTGGTCTCGTGCGTGTCACCGTTTTATATTGCGTGAATGTTGCCAATGGGGGTAAATAATGTGCGGAATATATGAGACGAGAAGTAAGGGAAACGATGGTATATCTAATCAAGTACTAATCGGCAAGAAGAACACGTCGAATAAAGACAAAACCTGTGAATGTTGGTTCTCAGGTCACCAAAGATCAGTAGTAACCGGACCATAATAACGGCGAGAGTCGGTTTCCATTCATATAAAATGTATGAAAACTCAGTGAAATGAAATTTTCACCAAGTTTGGTTAAAATGGTGTAAATGTTGTTGCTAAGACAATATAACACACAAACGTTTGGAGACTAGCAGCCTATACAGATGGACAGATAAGCATTGAGCTATTGGGAGACGTCCATAAATGTTATATATACCTATGAATATGAAATTATGTCCGGTCGGATAAATATATCTATCAGTCCACATATCCATGTATGTATATGGATACATATATGTGTATACATATATAATCATCATTATACAAAACAACGCATTTATGCTAGTTTTCTTTCTATGTCAACATATCCGTTTCCACGTCGAGAAATTAATAGTTATGTGTTGTTGATTAATATGAATATTTTGATGTCAGTTATTTGGACAACCGATTTGTCCGCCAACTAATCAGAAAGCTGTTACTTTGGCAGGTTTATTTTACAATTCCCTTAGCGAAGCAAAACTATATCAGACTCAAAAGTAGCAACCGAGGAATTTATCGAACACTACGCTTTTTGTATCGATATTCTAGCCCCCATAAAATTAAAACGCGTTGATTCGTACGTACAAGGTAAAATCCTTACTGCAAAAGAGACTGGCAAACTTAAATCACTGAAGTCGATGGACAGAAGAACACCGGATTTCTCTCTAGTAATGCAGACGATCAGTATGTTCGAACACTTAGAACATAGAAAGTAACTGCGTTGTGCAAACGAAGAAAAGCTCGCGCTTTGCAGTGAGCAGAGGGGCATGAAACTAATGCAGCTGTTGAGCTAGTGAGATTCCATCAGGAACCCTTCTGTGAAAGTTATAACTCTCAAAGATAATACGGTCGTCTATGATCGCGTTGAAATATACGAACTCTTCAAGTCACTTTTTGCTGCTGCATTTAGCGTAGAAAACAGCATTACTCGTTGCTCCGTTAAAATTAATCGAAGTTCTGTGAAGTGTTTTGATTGACGTTAGAAATATCTGCTCACAACTAGCTACTACTAAACCCGCAATCCCTCACGGACCTGATGATATTTCACCAGTCGCTATCATGCAAGGAGGTGAGGATGTACCCATACTTTTACTAAATTTATTCATGTTATGACTTCTATCCCGCACCTTTCCTCCCCAGTGGAAAAGTCAATCACAATGCCTCGCTGCAAAAGTGGTCCAGGTCAAAAAGCTAGTATCATCCAATAGAGCACACACCAATCTGATGAAGAATGTTTGAAAGAATGATAAAATCTCCCATTGTCGAAGCCTTAAAGTCACGAAACCTCATGAAACTTTTGCGGCACGGTTTCCTTAGTAAGCGCTCTTGCAAGACACGCCAGTTGGAATTCTTAAACCATATATCGATGTCTGCCGACGCAGGAAATTTAGTAGTTATGGTAGTTCTAGACATTCATAAGGCTTTTGATCGTGTGCTCCATAAGCGCCTGCTAGTCAAAATTGAGTCTCATGGCATATAAGACCGATTGTAAAGCTGAATTTCGCATATCTTGGAGGGCGAACAGAAACTGTCGAAATGGGAAAGCACTGCTCAACGTCAAAATCAGTGACTAGTGGGGCGATTCAAGGAAGCGTTCTGGGATCGTTACTTTTCCTAACGTATATAAATGACGTATGCGATGTTATTAAACACGGCAAACCCTTTCTGTTTGCTGGGGTTATCAAAATCGGTCACACATTCTGCCAGCCGAGCAATCTCGCCTCGTGTTTACAAAGTATACGACACGACTTAGCACCTTTGGAGTCGTGGTGCTAACCATGGCTCATGACGTTCTCAGCAAACAAGTCGAAAATTATCGCTTATGGTTGCCAAATTCCCAGTGGATCTGTCTCGCTAGACGTTCACCATATTGACACCTCCACATCAGTTCGAGATGTAGAAATATGGTTTTCAAACTCCTTCAATTTCTCTGAACAGGTACGCTCTCATGTAGCAAAAACTATAAGGACAATTGGCTGCGTCAAAAAGACATTCGATCTACGGAATGCGAGGCTGGCTGTTTACAAAATGTCTGCTCGACCTCAACTTGAGTATTGCACCTTCGTTTACTGTCATCTACGCAAATATGATAAATTCGTTCTAGAAAGTCTCCGACGATCATTCACCGAAAGATTAAAAGGATATTCATTCTCATTCACCAATAGTGAACGTTGTCAAACACTTGGTATTGATCCACTTTGGTCACGAAGACTAAAATTGTAGCTTATATTTCTGTATAAACCGATACAGTCGGACGCCATCACTACAGCATTCGCCGTTCATTTGAAACACAGTTCCTTATATGGTCTCAGAAACAAGGGTTCCACTTTGCCGACCCTGTCAACTCGGAAAAAGATACGAGCCAGCTTCTTTATTGCAAATTATTCCTTTAGATGGAATAGACTTCCGAATGAAATCAGAGCCTGCAACGATATTCAGCGTTTTCAAAAGGGATTAGACTGCATCCTTAATAATACAAACTAACCAATGAAAAATCATGGATTTTATATAAGAAATTTGGTCAGAAAATATCAGGTTCCATTGGTCGTCATACTTCACATGATCATTTCACGTTCTCCTGTTTATCACGTAATTTTGCTTTTCATTCTCGATTCCACGAAAAATTCTAACGCGAGACAACATTCCATAACGTCCGGACAAACAAAATCCCGTAATGGTTGGACAATTCGCGAGGTCTGTGAAAATCCGTCAATTTTGAGCAAATAACGAAGTCCAGTCCCGAAGATCGTCCATTTTTCCGCAAAAATTGGGACCCTTCTATCATTCTTCATCTTCACAAAAATTTCTACATAATTTTCCGGAATTGTCTACATCAAATAATGGGGAAATTCTTCGACTGTTCAGTTTCTCCATCCTGAAAAATCATTTTTTTGGCACGACCTTGAACCTGAGGCCAACGTTAACCTTGTGAAGCAAAAATTGATGTAACTACTCAGCATTTTTTATCGAACACTAAAAATTTTGAGAACTATCGTTTAAGAAGCAAATGAGCTAAATGTTTCTTCATAAACTAACATTTTCCTCTATTATTATGTCCGTTTTGCAATTTTATTTCCATAATTGGTGTATTGTACAATTAACAATTTTGCGTACGTTATGCGTTTCACGTTACCATGTGTATACTGATCACGCTTTTCTGAGCGTGTTTCTCACGGGTGCGTTGAGAAATATACCTATATTATTATTATTATTATTATTATTATTATTATTATTATTATTATTATTATTATTATGTCCATTCGTAATAACCTGTTCATCCTGGCAGGCCACCAGGTTATATATAATGGTAGCCGGTATTGGTGTTTCACTTGACTGGTGTATAAAACTCTCCACAGACAAATGTGGAATGGGTGACCCTCCTGAGGAAGGCCACCCGAGGTGGTTGAAACGTGGAGTATTACAACTTGCTCGTAACGTTGTGACCCTATTCTCTCTGATTACGCTTTCGTTTGCAGAGATATTTCGTGTTTGTCTTATTATATATTTATTTGTTGCACTATACCGCATGTAGTAATCTGCTATGATTGCGCATATCCGACCGTGTTTCCCACAAATGGGCTTGAGGAATTATTATTATTATTATTATTATTATTATTATTATTAACCACGGCTTGGAAAGTGGCCGATGTCACACCGATACATAAAGAAGGCAGTAGAGAAAAGGCCTCAAACTACAGGACTGTAACCCTTACGTTGGTTGTCTCTAAAGTGCTTAAGCGGATCCAAAGGGACAAGTTAATAATAATAATAATAATAATAATAATAATAATATATTTCTCAACGCATCTGTGAGGAACAGGCTCGGACGTGCGCGATCATGACAGATAATTACATGCGGTACAAGCAACAAATGGATATACAACAAGACAAACAAGATATCTGTTGACAAAAAAGACGTAATCAGATGGAAAATAGTCACAGTTTACAACGTTCGATTCACACATAATGAAAAAAGGTAGTTCGTCTGTTCCACGGATTCAGTCCAAGAAATGATATGTTACATTAATTTACCTTTTACAAGGTTAGGTAAAGACGACGTTTCAGTTATTTCAAGGTCACGCGGGGAAATACATGCAAATTAATCTTCGAAGGATTTCGCCGTTATTTCACGTAACTTCATTCAGAAAAATTTTGAAATAGTTCGGTTTTGGCGAAGGAGGACGGGAAGTTCCAAAAACATTTCATCAAGTATAGACTGGTAGCGGCTCAGCAACATGGCTTTGGAAGTAAGAGGTCTTACCTTTCTAATTTAGATGAGAATACCCTACGGCTTGAAAAAAGAGTTAATGTCAGGGTCTGCTGCCCGGATTTTAGAAAGACTCGTGACTCTGTGAATCACAGACTTCTAGTGTTCAACTTGGAAGTATTTAGTATATCTCCTGGTGTTTTAACATGGGTGAAGGCGTTCTCGCATGATAAGAGTTTCTATGCACAGTTGAAGGGCTCCAAGTCACACATTGCACATGCCACCAGTGGTCTCCTACTGTTCCTGATATACATAAATGATTTGGCGAAGAGGATCAGCAGCCCGAGCGACATGTTCGCAGATGATGTGAAGCTCATGGGACGCTCGAGCGAGGTTTTGATGCAACGAGACCTCGATAAAATTTGACAGTGGACAGTTGAATGGGGACTCCCGTTTAATTTTGCGAAATGCAGACAACTTACGGGTGTCGAGACCGATGATTATCTTAGGTGGATAGAAGGGTCCGGGCAACGTGTACTCATTCAAAAACTACTGAGATGAGGAATCTAGGGAGATAGATCACCGGAGACTTCGAAGTTTCAACTCATTGTACGTTTGCGGCCCGTAAAGCAAATTGGGCACTCTACCATCTGAGAAGGACAATAGCCTAAATGAAACCTAGCGTCCATGCGCCTCTGCATAAGGCTTACGTGAGACCACATCTAGAACATTGTGTGCGGGCCTGGTATCCCTCTATGGTGAAGTATGCCAAGGTCCTAAAGAGGGTGCAACGTGAGTTTACGAAGTTCTTCGTTGAATTTCGGGGAATGGACTACTCCAGCAGAGTCTATCTCTTCTCCTTAGATAGAAGACGAAAAAGGTGAGATCTCATAGAAGTCTTTAAGATGCTGAGTGGATTATCTGAGACGGGAGAACGGCTGCTTACTCGCAGCGAAAATTCGTTGCTTAGAGAGCACGAGATAAAGACTGTGAAAGAAAGAGCTAGGACTCAGATCGGGGCCAACTTTTTCTCATATAGAGTTGTAAACAGTTGGAACAAATGACCGTCCAAGGTTATGTTGGCTACTACGGTTGCCGACTTCGAGCGCAGGCTTTACGCTTGTTGATCGGCAGTTTTTTCGGATACGGAGTAATGATAAGATGACTGGGATCTACTTAACCTGATGACAATCCTCTCCATCTCTTCCGTTCGCATCTTTGTTATGCTTCTCACCTCTCCTTTATTGCCAGTTATGAACAAGTTGTGTAGGACTACCATATTAGTTATTTGTCTCTCAGCCGTTCTTTTTGTATCACAACCAAAATGTTATTTCTGATCTGTCATCCACGAGTCTGATGGTGATTATGGTAGCACCAGCATTGGTTTTGATCCCGTCTAGTGATATGAGTATACCGTGATTGCTGGCGGTGATTCCAATACCGTTACCCTTTATCATTTAACCTCTGGTATCCAAGAGATCGTTCGCATAGTCCTGATGAGGACTTGGTTAGGGACATTCTGGTTGATCATTCGGTAATATACTGTGTTCTGCATACCATCAAAGATTTCAAAACACCGGTAGAGGGACGTTTTCTTCTCATTTTGTCCCAGCACGGTGGGATCATCCGAGTTCACCGGCGCAATAAACTGGACATCTACCGGGTACTAGCCTCACGTCCTATGATCACAACTGAGCTCAGCTTAACTGAAGTCTGATGGAATCCAGAATGTTCCGTAGGAACAATGCCTTGGTCACGGTAAACTTAGGGGGTTTCATAAATATAACGAAACATATTTTTTCGTGAAAATAGTTGAATCGTTGCTGATGAAAAGAAACCATCACTGTGGCTACTACTTTTCGAATGCTTACGTGCTATGTGACACTGAACAAGAAGCGCGAAAGGCATTCATGATTGTTTATCGAGGGAAAAGACGAGACAGAGCTAAATTTTTACACTCGACCAAGAACGTACCCAGTATGCCAGTCGTAAAACATATTTGTTGAATGTTCAATCTAACATTATAATAATAACGGTTGAATGTACAGTCGACAGAGCTTTCCCGTAGATATCGCACTAGGAATATTCTACTGTTAACCACTTTGTTTACCTTATCGGTCCGGACAATGCAGTTATTTGCACGCAAAACGTCAAACATATGTGATCGTTTACAACAAACCAAGGTGAAGCCCTATCAGGCTCCGGTGGGAGTTAAACTCGCTCTCATTTCCAGGGATCATGTGGTGGGAAAGAAAGCCTGAAAACTTGATCGGCACACTTTTGTTCGCTTTATCTCACACAGAATCGTTTGCACAAAATATATACCATGTGAAGAAACTAAGGTATTATAGAATTTTCTAGGGTGATTCCGGATCATCTGCAAAATAGTCCTCAGCGTTCAGACGGAGTGAGGGAGGGAGAATCCGGTTGGCCGACGCTATGAACAAGATCTTGGTGTGCATTCTGCATTTGCATTAGTGGCCGCTCTATCTGACCGATTTACATTATGAAAAACATTGACAACAAACATATGCGGAGCAATTTTTTGGTACAAATGATATTTCTGCTTAGAAAGGAACTATTATACTCAGTAAACCTTTTACGTCTGGTCCAAAATACGAAGTTAACGTTTTACGAAAATTTGAAAAATAAAATTTTCTGTCAAAATGAACATTTCCACGTTGTTCCTATTTGGAACCATCACATCGGCAAGGCTCACAAGATTTGTTTTGAGACTTTTTGTAAGAGCTGGTGAATCTTTAGATCACGCCTAATTCAAACAAGTTCAGCAGTGTTCAAGCCCTCTCGGATCCTTCCAATCCGCATGACTTGCGGCGAATGTCAATGAAGTCGAGATTTTCATCGTTTACTCCAATGATCCCACTGTGCATCAGCAGATTGAGAGGGCAACTGCTTCATTTTTCATTGATTACTAGATTATCCTACCGATGGAGTGAATTATCATTACAAAGCCGTCAGCTAATGCGCCATTTTCATCACATGTTTGGGGTCCCAAACCTGAGTTTTTACCACCATAAACTTCATTCAGACTGCCAAAATATATGGCAGGCGTTCAAAAAATATGTGACCACAGTGGGGATAAGGATTGGATGAGTGAAAATAGAGAAGATAAACATGAAACTGTAATATACATTCGAACTATTGTTGCGGAATCAAATACGCTCACAAGCCGACAACTACGTCGATACTAAGAAGAAGCATTGAAGGAAAATTTAAGCCACTCGTCCCGCTGCCACAGAGAAGCAGTAAAATAGTTCCGGGAACATCAAGTGTCACTGGCACCCCGGAAAAGATAGTGAAACGTCTGTTAGGACTCTCTTTCCTTGAGCTTTTCCACAGAAATAACCCTTTCTCCTCCATTCAGCATGGCTTTCTTCCTTACCGAGCGTGCGTACACACTATATAAGTTGCTAGCCTTGCAGAAGCAAAGGTGATGGCTGTGTCAGAAGCTATCTTCTTTCGCCACACCAAAGCCTTCAGCTGCACCCCGCATGATTCGCAGTAAATAAACCGAAAGATTATGGCACACAACGAAGAATAGCGAGCTGGATAACCTTTTTCTTCTATAAGTGATCTTTCTGCCACCGTTATCTTCGCTAGAGTACTTCACTGATCCACGCTTGGTCAGCTTTTATTTTTGACCTTCCCAAACTTATTTTCAGCGCCGCCATTCTTCATGCCGACGAACTAAATATCTGAAACGCTCGTAGTCCGAGTTCACTAAAGATTGATCCTGAAAATAACCATTGCTGATCCTAAAGCAAGAGGCTCGTGGTAAACGGCAGCAAACGTGCATATGTGTTCCTTGGAACAGACATCTGAAACCAATTCGTGAAACCTAATGTAAAGTTTACAACAAACGACTCGAAAAGCAGCCTAAAAGCAGGCCTAGGGATTTGGATGCCCACTAACGAGGGCTTAAAAGCTTGGAGTTAAAGACACGTGTAGTATCGTCAAGCAGTTGCGCAACGAAGAGATGAGAGGGCCGAGGTGCATAAATTTTGTGTTGTATTACATGGTCGTTTTTATTAAGCTAAACATGCAAAGGTTATGCAAAAATCTGTACAAAAACGAAACACCTTTCTTAAGCAGAAATAAGAAAAACACTACGGAGTCTAATAAAATCTCTCTCCATTGTTGATAATAATAAGTCATACCTGTTAAATCCATCGTACATGTAAACTACCTGTCGAAAGTTTGAAAACATACAACGCAATTGTGTAGTTCTGTAGCGTGCAAGCCGGCTGTTTCTACTCGGATTGACCGTTACACTCTCGGACCAACTGTGGGGCAATGTGGAGACACCGAGGGACAGCGTTCTTCTGAAGTAGGGATTCCAACAACTCCTGTAAAAGGAAACAACAAGAACAAGCATGAGCCAAAGGCCCAGTAAGCCATGCACACGACTTACACAAACAACAATTAAAACGGCGCCGACAACACAGCAGCACGCTCCTCCACCAATTCAAATTCAACTAGTGCGCGCTTGCTGGTTTCGGTCGCACGTTACAGTTCACCGGTATGATGTTTCAAGGCCGCAATTAATTGAAACGGCCAGTCAAGCGCCAAAAGACATTTTTCACGTTTTAATTGAAATATTAAAATGCATATTTCTGGACAAATATATAGCTTTTTTCGAATACGATAGTTGTGTTTCAGCGAGAAAAATCGGTCATACCCAAAAAGAATCATTTTCGCACTTTTGTTGAGAACAATGTTCTGTCTTTATTTCGTTAACACCATCATGTTGGCCTTCGTAATCGATTTCGCGTTCTGACAATGCTTCCGTAGGAATTTCCATTATGGAATATATGCTCCCATCCCGCGAAGACACTCAATTTTGCATAGTTTTGAGGACGCAAATGAATTTGTAATTTCCGACCGCATTGAGTTCACATTGCTTTTCACACTCAATATCAGGGTACGTTTCAATGAAAAATATGCCATCATGTTCGTGGGTTAGTTACACGTCTGTGTAGTTTGTTCAGTCTGTTTACCTGTCAGTATTTCAGATAGGAACCGGCCGACGAAATGCTATGTAAAAAATGATTGTACCTGGCGTTAACTCGTGTTTGTTTCCATCTTGTAATGGACAGGTGGGTATGCGCTAAATCCTCGTCCACTGACAATTTGAAACGCCTTTCCTGAAGAGCAGTCGAAAAGTAGTCCCAACAGGCATCGAACTAGAGAACGCAGTGATGTCAGGAAATATGATAAGTAGTTGACTCTAGCCTAGTCTGGGCCCAACGGCGGCAACCAAGAGGAAAAGGGAAAAAACGCGAGATGGGTCACAGTCCACTCGGCACACTCAAGAGCACGTCAAGCGAGAAGTTCGTGGAGCGTTCGAGTGCGTTAGACAACGCTCAAAGAAGGGTGTATTTAAACGACCTTGAAGAATGAAATAATAGACGAGTCGTTAGGAAAGGAACAAATATTCGCTGTGTGCAATAAGTTGCACGACTGAAGAGAGTAGCAATGAGTTGGTATAAGGCCTCCTATAGCACGCGTACACCGAATGATGCATACAGAACAGATAGGCGAGGAAACACGATTGTAGCCGGGATCCATAGAGAAGCTACACGATCTTTGGTCCCTGCAATCAATGGTCCGCATGGGATAGTGTAAAAATGGGTAGTGTTGGATTTGTTGATGTTCGCCTGGTAGGATTGTCGTCTTTTGTCTAGTGTGATACGAAACGATGAATCCGTAGAGGTATGTTTGGTTTGGTTGTGGAGAGCCAATCCTTATCCTGCCTTTATTTCTTTGTTGTGTGTAGTAAACGATCGTAACGAATTTTGTACCATAACTGCACATAAAACGTTTGCTTTATTCCTTCCTACAACCACCGTTGTCTATCTGTTAAAACTTCCTCCTTTGTGTTGTTGGCACGTTCTCATCATCTGTATTCGGTTGTTTCAATGAGGTCGCTTCCGCTGACTGGTGGCTGTTTGTGACCACGTGCTTAGTTGCCCCGCTTTGAACTCCTTTGCCGGATAATTTGTGAACCCAGTTGATTACCATTCAAGGTGAGACAGTGCGTTTGTTGTAATTGTATTAAACTGTACCGTATGAATTCCAATCCTTCCGATCGTCTTTTCTGACGTTTTTTGGACTTGGAAGATAGTCCCGTTGACCCGACCGTCTGAATAAGCGTTATTGGAATTATCGAATACGCGTTACTGAATGAATTACCCTAAATCGCCAAGAACAATTTAACACTATTTGAATGTGATATTTCAGGGCATTGCTGCATTCAGATCTCTCGAAATATTCAATCGCGTGCATCCGTTGAGTATACAATGCACGGCCGACGAAAACCCAAAAGAATCCAGACTGCGGAACCTATTGTATCTGATGGTGTTACTCATGTCAACACGGCCGGCCCCTCGCGCTGTAGTCTCGGGAATTCCTCCACGATTGGAAGTATTTCAAATGGATCCTCATCTGTTGAGGATGCGGCTGCTGATGGAACTTCTGTTGCCCCTTTACGTTACCCTCTAAACCCAACCTCTGAACTAGTAAACGGTCAGTGACCCCGTCATGCTCATTCCATTTTTAGTCCTGACAATTTACTTTCTTCTTCTCACATTTCTAAGGATCAGGCTAGGTTTGATGATATTTGTGCTGTTTCTTATACTCGCGGTATGTTTGGAGTTTTGAAAGCTCTGGATGAATCTGACCCAGTAGATGAGCTACTAGAAGAGGGAAATGGGGTCCATAAACTCGTGTCTAACCAAAAAATTCCACCCTGTCGGTCATCGAAACGCAAATGACGCAAGAAGAATTGTTACTTCCCGAAGGATAATATAAGCTGCATAGAAGAAGGCTGGGGCTACAGCAAAGATTGCTGGATGTCCAAAAAACACCCCGAACGACAAGTTGTTTTAATAAAACCAAAGGAACTCGACTAGGTAGGGACATCCCAATCACCAGTTCAGTTCGACCAGGCGATTAACGTTGTCAGGACGCCGGAAGAGTCACTGAAGTCACTTATCCGGAGTGTAGGTTTGCCTAATCTTGAGGTCGAACCATTCGATGGATCGCCACGACGCATTCATGGGTTGCTTAGAAATTTCGAAAACAATGTAGCAAATAGTTTTACTAGTGACAACCAGATGCTTTCATATTTGATTTATTATTGCCGTGGTAGAACGAAAAAATCTATAGAGCATTGTGTGCTCTTACCTGGGTCGACGGGATATAAAGAGGCTATAGACATACTCACTAGTTAGTTTGGTCATCCACACCAGATTGTTAAGTCTGTAACTTATGAAATGTTTGGCGGTCCCAAGTTAGGCATTTCTGACTTGGATGGCCTCAGGCGCTTAGCCACCCAAATGTGATCATGTAGTATCACGCTGTTTCAATTGGGTAGGTCGGGGGAGTTAAACGGATGCACTAATTTTATCCGGTTGGTTGAATGGTTGCCCATAGGCTTACAAGAAGGAAGGGCTGGTATGGCTGATAACAATGACTTCTAGAAGGGAGCCCATCTTCGCCAATTTGTTAACCTTCAGTAAAAAAAGAATGTCCGTAGCTGATAGTGCATGTAACCAACTAGTTAGGTTATCTGATCCGAAGCCGACTAATCCTAGCACTTTGGGTGCGACTGACTTAAAGAGGTCCAGATGCCATGCTAACGTGACAGCCACCAGCTTGAATAACCAGGCTTCCCGCTGTTCCTTGTGCAGAAGTTACCATGACCTTACGGAGTGTATGCACTTCATCGCTCAATCGTTAGAACAACGTCGGGGTAAGGTCAGACTCAACAGGTGTTTTATTTAGTTGAAGGCCAACCATATGGCCAAGTCATGCGGAGTCCATGGTAAGTGTTTGAGGTCTAGTTATGGTAGGCGTCACCATAATCTGACGCACGATGACGTACCAACGCGTGTGCCCAAGACAAATGAAGAGGCTGTATAATGTGGCGCAACATCTACTAGTCCAAAAGGTTCCCTTCTGTGCTTAGTACCTGTTCGGTTAGTCAGCCGAACGTGCTCCACTGAAACGTACGCATTTGTGGAAGATGGTTCGGATACCACCTTAGTGGACGAGAGGATAGCTCGCAAGCTCAAGTTGCCGAGTAATCCCTGTCGGATTTCGATTCACATTCTGCACGGTACTTGTATGGTGCTGTGCCATTGGGTGGCATTTGGAGTTCAATATCTGGACAGCTTATACTGTTGATAAGTTACCGGTTGCGCAGACTGACAGGCCATCCCCGGCAGAGTTGCAACTGTGGGCTCACCTGGCAGGAATTGACTTTGCTGGAATCTCAAACAAAAATGTAGGGGTTCTTATTGGTTGTGATGTTCCTGAGGCTCATTGGGTACTGGAACAAAGAATAGGAACTAGAAAGGAACCGCACGCTTTTAGAGCGATCCTTGAGTGGAGCGTCAGAGGTGCAATTCGGGCTACACCCTGAATGCCCAACTGTGTAAACCACATGGTTGCTCGGTTGATGTCTTTGGAAAATAGAGTTCAAAGGATGTTTAACTGGCATTTGCTGATCAGGGAATCTCAGAAAAAAGAGCCCTGTCAATCGAGGATAACGAAGTCCTGATTAAGGCGGAGGTTTCTTTGTCCTTTTCGGATGGTCACAAGGAAGTAGGTTTACCATTGCGGATAGAGACGAACCGATCGCCTGATAATCGTGCGACGTGTGAGCGAAAGCTACTTAGGGATACCACATTAAACTGGAAGTACGCAACCTTTATACTCAGCCACATCAGCAAGGGTTACATAAAAATAAGATTTCTACCAAAAGCGTTAATTATGCTAGACGGTGGTATCTACCACACCATCCAGTAACTAACCCGAATAAGCCGGATAAGATGCGAACAGTGTTCGATTGCGCCGCCGTGTATGTAAGCATGCGATAACCATCACCTCAGATATTGAGGGAAAGTTTTGCAGGTTGGATTTCCGGAAAGTGACAGGTGGGCTTTAAGCTCCCTGTGGCGGAGCTCACTTTTTTGGATGATTCGTCCGAGGTATATGAGTTGAACGTTCACCACTTTGGTGCCAATTCTTCCCCGTTCTGTGCAAACTTTGCGATTCAACAAGCGGCTGCTGACCATGAACAGGATTGTATGACCTCAACGGCGTTAGCTATGAAGGAAAACTTCTATGTGGATGACTGTTGTCAGTAGAAACGATTAAGGAGGCTTTGTTTGTTGTAGACGAACTTCACGTCCTGTTACAGAAATATGGGTTTCGTCTTATAAAGTGGACATCTAACAATGCTGAGGCTGTTGAGCATATATCCTTGGACGATGGGCTGCACAAAACGGTTAACCTAGACCTGGAAGGTTTTGGTTATCAGGCAGCCTTGGGTGCCACGTAGGAAGTAATAAGTGATTGCGTCCAGTTTCAGATGCAATTTACAGACGCGTCTTACACTTGGAGGTGTATATTGAAATGCGCTGCTTCCATGGCTCGAATATAGAGGGGTTGTAGCTGAAACGGTAAAAGTGGGAATCAATGTTTTCGTTAGACAAATAACGAGCATCTAAGTCGGTCATTATCCACCGGATAAGTGAGCATTGACTCGCGTGCACTTGGCCAGCTACCTTAAAGCATGACCAATAAGCGATAAACAAAACAAAACGCACGTTTTCAATGATAGGGTGGGAAGTGTTATGTATGTTTGCACCACACCGTAGACAGAATCAATCAGGTGATAACGTAGACCGTTTTCCATCGAAAATACTATCGGGGAGACAGGCTGAATATATAATTCTGATGTGTGACTAAGCAACGACCGTGGCGACATAGCTTTCACTAGGAATTACTGTGATATTTCGTGTATAATGCGATGTGAACATAACGTGGTCGAAAATTACGAATTCTATTATATCTCCAAAACCTCGCGAAATTGAGCGTATCTGCAAAATGCAAAGGTGTATTCCACCACCAAAAATTCCAGTGGGAACAGTTTCAGAACGTAAAATCGATTAGGAAAGTCAACATCATGCATATATCGAAAAAAATGGCGACACATTTTTTTTCAACAAAAGTGTAAATATGGGCAATTTTTAGGTACGCCTGATTTTTTCCATTGCAACACCACTAGTATACTCGAAGAAATCTATATATATGTCCCGTAATAGGCATTTTAATATTTCGTGAAAAATTTACAAAATATCTTTTCGCGCCTAAGTGGCAGTTTCCAACTCGTTTCGGCTTTGAAACACCATACCGGCGAACGACGGTTGCCACGTAGCAACCGTCTATGTTGACGACATACTTTGTCGTGCTATTCTTCTTGTGATACCATGCACTGCCGGCGACGACTGTTTTGTTACTTGAAGGGATATATGTAGGTAGTAACTTGGTCACTGCATCATCAGGGGTCGGCCATTGGAAGTCCTTGTCATATAGCCCCGTATGTCTCCATTTTTGCAATTTCCTTTTTACCTCCTATTCTGCCTTTTTTCTGGTTTCATACTTTCTTCTTCGCACTGTCCACTCACTTATCACTTCATCGCTGTACATCAAATGGTACATCTCCACGTGTTTGACTGCCTCAAGCTGCTTCAACGCTCGACGCACTTCACCTACTCTTACCTTTCCGGGTATTCAATTGAACGGAACAGGCGGACAACAAACTAGTTGCTACACGTGGATCAAATCTTTTGCGGAGCCGCGCATCCTCTGCCGTTGATTCATGTTGAGGTACCTTGTGTCGGAGAGATTACACAAATATCATACTTCCAACTCCATACTGAACCCGTGAAAAGGGTTAAAAAGTGGTTTTCTCATTGCATTGGAATGAAACGAATTGAATCTGCATCAATGATCTTCTGAAAAATATTTCCAGCAACGACCCCATGAATGCCGTTTACCTAAAAACCTGCAATGTCGCTGATCCAAGTGCACTACAGACTGATCTTGATGCGCTCAAGCGTTGGTCGGGCGATTGGAGTCTCCCAATAAATGACAATATGTGCGCACGCAAGCCAGTCGGCGGAGACTGGCAATGCCTTCGTGATTCATAGTGCATTCGGCACAGTAGATATCATGGAAATCAGTCAGAAAAAAGATCTTGGCGTTTGGCCGTCGTCTAACGTATCTTTCACGTATCACCATGAGGTATCAGCAAAAAATGGGGCTTGTCACTTATAGGATGATGAAGCGCACAGTTCCTCGCATAGGCAAGGGAGCGTTTCAAACGTTTGAAGGGTTTATATAAGACCGCTCCTTGAGTGCGCAATGGTCAAGACGAGTTGCTGAATAGATTAAGTAAACGCGAGTGTGCCTCACTAGGCTATCGTTGGTATCGAAAACGAACGAATGAAGCGAAATAGTTACAAGGTTCCAGTAATCAAAGGATTTGACACACGGGACGTGTTCATAAGTTTTAAAGAGGACCACCACAATATTCCAAAGTATCAGTGTCCGGGAACGTGGAGTATTACGGAGTTGCCGTGGGCTGCTGAATCGCGATCAGGGATGCGACGATGTTAGTAGTACAACGGAGCTAAAAAACTGGATGATAGATCCGTGTAGTATGGTTACACGACTGCGCTACGAAGAGTAGACCGATGTGCAAAAAGTTCTGTTGTCTTACGGGATAACTGTTAGCAATTTGAATAGCATGCATGGGTGTACAGAAATAAAGCATCGATTGTAAACAAAAATAAGGAAATCTCTACAGTACTACCACTCCATAGCAGTTGTAAGAGATAAATGCTCCATTATTTTCTGGTGAGCAGAAATGGGTGAAATGAAAGTTATCAACGAAAACGGGCTGGTGAAGTAGCGTGCCTACCGGAACGCGTAGTTGAACGGAGTGGGTATGAATGAGGAAAGGGGGTTGATGTAGTATGAGTATGTTTGGGGGACGGACGGTGGGAATGTGCTCTTTTGTCAATACTGTTAACTGTGGATGAAGAGTCGAATGTGCGGGGAGTGAAAGAAATAAGTGCCTCAGGGTTCTGTGGTTCGGCAACATGAGTAAATAGTTGGGAGAGAGATTCCTGATGCGTGTCAACGTAGGCAAGTTTGACAAGGTCCATATTCATAGTAACGTGCCTTTCGGAACGTTCAGTGATGAAGACCTTGACCGTTCTCGAAATCACTTCAAAAGGACCATCGTAAGACAGTCGAAGTGAGCACCAAGCTGCGTCATACCGAACGAAAACCTGAGTGCAAGTCATCAAATCCTTATTGAGTTGTTGAGGCCAGGAATGGTGTCAGGTCGGATTGGCGCGAATTGCTCCCATATATGGTTTGAGACAGTGCGCGTAGTTTGTCAGATCTATTGTAACTTGTGCGTTTTGGCTGAAAAGTTCACCTGAGTGACGTAGTGTTGTTCGGTAGACTAATTCAGTGGTGGTGCATTGTATATCTTCCTTCAAAACGGATCTGATACTCACCGAAGTGAGTGGCAAGCGGTCTGTCCAAATCCGTGTCGTCTGCACCATGAGCGATGCTTACGACTGTCGATGCAAACGTTCAACGATCCAATTAGCAGCAGGATTGTATGCAGTCGTCCCGATATGGTCACAACCCAACAGATCGGTCAAATCTCAGAAAAGGGCTGACTGGAACTGTGAACCTCGGTCTGTGTTGACAAACAATAAGACGCCAAAATTGGCTATCCAATGTTTGAGGAACGTCTTGGCGACTGTCTGGGACAAAATATCGCTAAAAGCAACAGGCCATCATATGAATCTGTCGATACACGTAAACGGGAACGTTTTGCTGTTTGGTGGGGGTAATGGGTCAACCACTTCAACATGGACGTGAGAAAAACGTGCGTTTGGAGTAAGGAAATTTCCAGGGGAGGTGATGGCGTGGCGATGTACTTTGCTCTTCTAGCAATAAAGGCATGATTTACTCTACCAGCGCGCCTCTTTGTTCATACTGAACCAAGCATAACGGGCAGCAGTTAGTTTGGGGGTGGCGCGGACACCAGGATGGAACAAAGAATGCAAATGGAGAAAAATGTGTCGGCGAAGAGAAGAGGGTAGGATTGTATATGGGATGGTTGTGGGAGCATCACACATATCAGTGAACTGGGCGGAAGGCAAAGGGATACATGAACACGGGAAACAGGAAATCCAAATGGATGGAAAATCGGGATCTTACCTTTGAGTTTCAGCTACTATCTCGGGACTTATGTCATGCAGGCTAGAAACAGCGTTGGCATGTGATCTTGAGAACGCATCAGCAAACGCATTGGAGTTTCCGTCGATGTGTCGGATATCCGTTGTGAACTTCACTATAGAATCGAGGTGCCGAATTTTTCACGGGGACTATTTTTCTTGACTCGCGTTGAAGGCGCAAATTAAAGGCTTATGGCCCGTAATAACGGTGAAGTTCCTTCTTTCTAATAAATGACGAAAATGTCTAATGGACAAATAAATAGCAAGCAGATCACGACCAAAGATGCTATAACTGGCTTCTGGCTTCTGGGAATAAAATGATATCGGTCGTGAATCACCATCGACGCATTGCTGAAGCACTGCACCAACAACATGATTAGACGCAACAGTCGAGATGATCCGGTGATCAGTCGGCTCTGGATTGGAATGAGAGAAAGTCGTTGCGTCGCTGAGTGTTCTCTCTACGTCGTTGAACACTAGTAATGCCTCAGGGCTTGAAATAACGCCATGTTTACAACCACGGAGCAGATCGGTTAATGGCTTCAGAAGCTGCGAGCAGTGAGGAATAAAGGGAAGGTAATAGTTAACAATTTTAATGCGAAGTTTTTTGATGGAATCCGGAATGGGACATTCTTGCAGTGCTTGCACCTTGGTGTTCAGGGGTTTGATGCCACTTGCGCTTATAAAATGTCCAAGGAGTTCGAGGGATGAGACGCCAAAAACGCATTTTGCTAAATTGACGGAAATTTTGTATTAATTCAAGGTCTGCAATACAACTCGGAGATGTGTTTCATGTTCTTTGAGGGAACGACTGGCGACCAGAACATCGTCAAGGTAAACAAAGACAAATTCTAGACCAGGTACAACTTGGTTAACAAAACTGTGGAGTACTTGAGCTGCATCTCGAAGGCCGAAGGGCATTCGGAGGAACCCGTACAAGCCAAATTGAGTTATGATTGCAGTTCTAGAATGTCTTCTTCTGCGAAGGGAATTTGGTATCATGCATGCACCCAGTCGGTTTTAGAGAAGATGCGCTTAGAATGCAGAGTCAAAGAAAAGTCATGGATGTGGGTAGTGGGATAACGGTCGGGTGCTGTAGCATTGTTGAGCGCTCAAAAATCATCGTATGATCACCAATCGCCTGGTGCTTTCTCAGGTACCAAGTGCGAGGTGGAAGACCATGCACTTTTGGTTGGGCGGTTAGTAACAATTTGAAGCGTTTGATCAAATTACGCTTTAGCAGTTTTCATCTTTTTGGGAGGGAGACGTCTGGGGCGAGCGGTCACTGGTTGTCCTTGGGTCACGATGATATGTGTCACGTCGTGTTTCAAAGAATGTGGGTGTAAATTTGTTTGTCCATGAACTGAGAAAATTCGTCCCCACCGTTTGCATTCCCTATTTTTCCTCATTAACTTGACACCTGTTCCCACTACCTCACCCACCCCGTTTTGTTTTATTGAACTAATGTATCATTAAATGTCCTTGGCG
>JTDE01005706.1:0-18529 GCA_014338405.1 Paragonimus skrjabini miyazakii
TAATCCAAATCCCAGCATACTATTCTGTACACAGCCACGTATGTATGGTCGTCTGTTGAGTAGTTCATACCTAGCCACGGAATTGCTTGTTTAACCATAGTAGGAGTGCATTTATTAACTTATTTGTTTATCTATTTATTTCCCGTTGTAGCCCTTGATACAACCAAGAAAGTTGCGGCGTGCAACTACCCCTCTGGTACAGAGATTCTTCGCCCGGAGAAACGGAACCATCAAAAGCCGTGGCTTTCTACTTCCGTCTGCCACCCATTGAACCATTGAATAGTTCGTTGAAGTGATTTGATTTAGAATTCCACTACACCAAATGTAGTATTCAATAGATACAATCCTTCGTGTCGTTCCTAATTAATCTTGGAGGTCAACAACTGAGGTAATTCCAATGACAGATAAATAAGGAACTTTGCCGCAATAGTCGCTTGATTCCGTTAGCTTCTAACTCTCCAAAATTCAGTGCACCAGCGACCCGAACGCAGAGAGAAAGCAAGACTCGCGAACCGAGGAGTGAGTGAGTTGTATTTGCTGATTATCGATTAGTTCGATTGGGTTGGTTTAAACGTTGGTTGTATACGTGAAGTTGAGGAAAGTGAATAACAATCAGAATTTTGAAGTAGAAAATAGTGTGCAAGACGTTACAAAAGCTAGGAAATAGTGGAACTGAACAGATAACTGCTCAGGTTATGATCGGCTGAATAGAGGCGTTAATCGGTGTGATGTAAAACAGATATAAATACTGCGAATCAAATAATTTAATACGTAGCCATTGCATACTGCTGGATCACCTAGGCCCATTATAAAAAAATGCGGGATGTATGATTTTTTTGCGCTACATTACTGAGATGCTATAGTTTGCTGATTTTAATGAACGAGACAGGGGAGATAGATCTTGTTGCTTATTTACCGCAGACACGGTGTGAAATCACTCCAGAACCAGTCATTATAAAAGGATGTGGTGATATAACTATGTAAGTCGACCTGTACATTGGCAATTTATACTGTCATGGTATATATATATAGGCTTTTGTTCAAATAACGTCCTTCGTAGTTTATAGTCACCCAGGTTGTCGTTCTCTTTACGCAGAGCTGAGCTTCTTGTTAGCTAATTTTAGCCACTAGTAACCATGATCATTGTACTTCAGTGATTTGTTTCCGTTGTTAAAAGGTAGATATTATCTTTCAGGCTCCATTACTTGCCGTAACAAAATTGCCAGCTCTCTGAGTAGCATTAGTATAGTGGTCGTTGGTTGTTATGGTTTTGAGATAGCCATCGACTATCAGTCGCTGCCGGATACCACGGTGCCAACCCACTTTGTATCTCCGGGGGTTTAAATGGATGAAAATTTTTGGAGTATTCCCGTCGTTTTTATTACAGATGCGTTGAAACCGATACAAGAGTTGAATACAGCTAGGTAATTGGACTTGTACTCATGACTCCAATCATGAGTCAGTCAGTAATGCCCACGCGAATGGCTTAGCTGTTTCCGGCGTACTAGTCACGTGGTAAGAAACGGGATGAATTAGTATGAAAATGACAGTTTATGGGGCTGGACGACTCAAAAGTTACTGGCAGGCGCCGGTAATAAACGCGAACGGAGTTAGTAAACAATAATATACTGTGAAGCAGGAGATAAGGAATAATGGACGCATGAAAAAAGAAAATCGTAACCCGAAAACTTCAAGCTTGCGCTCTAAATCTTCGACTGATTGCGCGAGCGGTACGTTATTCTGAAGAGTATTTCAGTGATTTATGACGCCCTGAGATAGACGGAATTCAGTTCTAACGTTGTCAGTCTGAGGTTTGTTTAACTTTAGAAGGTGTCTACGGAGAGCCTGCAGCCGTGCAAACATAAACTGACCGGATAGGTCGAAAAACGTTTGGCGGATTGATACACAATAGCTGAGGTTCATATCCTCATGTAGTCCTCGATAGAACGTAGTATATATGCCCAGTCTATCCAGTTTTTTGAGTGACAAGTCGTTCAAACCCTGTACCAAGCAAATGCACACACGCACTACCCCTCCAATGGTATTTTATCGCGCGTTCGTTGCTCCTGGTGCATGTGTGGGTTTAGCTGCAGCTTCGGAACCAATGCACGGTACTGTGTATTTTTCACTGTTTACTGGCAACGGCTTTTCTATTGACAACTTCCAAAGCTGGATCAGGACCCTCTGCAACCTCTGCGGTCCTCTTAAACTGTCCACGATGTGTCATCTTGAGGTCCTCTGCAAACGTTAGTGAGGACATTTCCAGATTGTCAGGTAACTCATTGAAACTAGGCCAGAAAGGAAAATAATCCAACACCGAACCTTACAGCATTGCGCTTATCGCAGCATATTTGAGGAAGATACCGGTTTATGCACAAATCACTACTTCCTGCCCCGCAGAAATGCAGATATCCACCGATAGGGCATCCCACCCAGTCCAAAGGGGTGTGTTTTCACGTACAGTTTTTGACAAGGCAACCTTTCAAAGGTTTTACTAAATTAAATGCAAACGACATCTACGACAATATCCAGGCTTACTGCCTCCGCTTATTTATCCTTCACAACGAAATTTATGAGGCAAAAGGGCCCATCTCTGGAACTTTATTGAATTGAGCTAAGGAGCCCAAATCGGGCCAGGTGGGTTCCGATCTTCTCACTTACCAACCTCACGAGCAGTTTCACTGACACTAGTGAGGTTAGCAGATCGACAGTTGACAGGTATCGTCCTTTCTTCTCTTTTAAGTGCTAAAACCACCTCACGCCACTTCACGCACACAGCTTTCGCTCGCATGCACCTGCATTATTGCGTGCGGATATTAGCACCATACTTTAAAAAACAACTTTTGAAAGGGATTCCGCACATGACAGCACTTTGTGTGGAGGGATTGAAGGGCATCGTCTACAGGGATGTATTACGATTACGATTCATCTGGCCGGAGATTGAAAGTATGTGAGGTCCGCAAGAAAGTCTTATTAATGTTACAATTGGACTGGTGGCCAAAAGAGAAAGGAAAATAGTTAACACGAGCCACAACGAAATAATGTAGAAAAAGGAGGACACTTCAACAGTACGGTTCACCACAAGAGACGAACTAAAAAAAGCTAGGTCTGTTTTCGGCTGTTCTGACTGACTTCAAATGGGAAATCTGATTGAGGTTTATAGATCAGTAAGGGGACTATCAGACGTTCCCATTGAATAGCCAGTAGACTTGAGAAGAGGACGAGGAGTGAGACACAGTTGCAGTTATTCCAGAGGGCGGGCTTCAAACAGTGTTGTTGGAAAATTTGTTTTCACCTGGCGCTTTGAACACGTAAAGTAAATTACCCAACGAGACTGTGTAAGCTTCGACAGAGACTGAATTAAGGAACGTTGGATTGTTGTTGAGAGGACTCGTTTGTACAGTGGCTGTAGGGGGCAGCCTCCGATGGGGCTACGTAATTTTTCTTATCTGTGGGAGCTGTTCCAACTCTGTAGGTTTCTCCCTATATTAAGATGATCACTGTTTGTAACACTATTTATTACTTAATATTAGTATTTTTGTTAAACTACTGTTTTATCCTATTGGTCGTAAGGTAGGTTTTCTACCTCAAGTGTTTTGGCACCTCAACCTAGAAGCGATTTGTTTCAGGCTATAATGGTTTCGCCATTGATTGATTATGTTTGCAGGTGGCGAACGATCAAGTGTGTGGTTTTTTGTCAACATGGACGGCTATTGTCACTAAGTTGCAAGAATCCAGAGGGGCCAGGAATACTACCTGAAATGTTTGGAATGTTTGTTCGAGTATGGATTTCCTATAGAGGACGTTTTAGCTTTTGCGGGAGGTCCCTATTTTTTTAAGAGAGAAGAACTACCTACGGATTTTATCCTATTGGAAGTGAGGCAAGCGACAAAATTACTCTTCTTCGCTTTAGACTGAGTTTGAGTTTAGAATTAACTTTACTTCTATCCATGAAGTCGTGAAAGACCTGTTTAGCAGGAATGAACCCCAACGGCAATCATTTTATGTCTCTTTGCGGTGTCAGCGCAGTAGCTAGTGATTCATTTGTTTAGTAGGGCGTAGTCGTTTTTATCTACAACTATACTTTATGTGATAGACAAGTGGGACAAATGGATTGGCAACGGAAGTAGTAAGCAGAAACTCACGTGGATTTTATATTTCTATGAGTAAAATCGCAAGGTAGCAGCGATTCTTTAAACATGGAACACAGGTACAGTACTTGGGTTAAGGTAATATAAATATCAGGACAATTATTGAAAGCAAAATCAGTGGATTACTGGTTTGTCGGCGAAATGAGGAATTAGGAACTTTTTTTGAAAGTGTGTCAATTCGTAGACTCCCAAGTTCTCTAGCAATGGGCTGAAGTGGGCAGTGTCCGAACTAGGGTAAGAAATGTTAATCAGGATGAACCTTGAAAATCGTTACATAGTTGACGGAAACGACAAAGTCGGAAAGAGTACTGCATGCATCGCAAGCGCAGTGAGACAAAGTTACCTACGTTCTTCTCGACAGGAACTGTGTGGAGCTGGTAGTCATGAGCTGCAAGTGTGAATAACGTTTCACTTACCGGCGTCAATGTTCAGCCGGTTTTATTTATTTATTTATTCCATTCCTTCACTTATTCATTCATTCTTTCACTCATTCATAACAGCTGTGAGCTTAACCAGAACACTCTGTGATTCAGGCCGCCGCTCACTCTAACGGTAACATGGGGTAATTTTGAAGAAAAAACATCAATAAAGGAATAAAAACTGATAAAACAAGGCTTAGGAGATAAACTAGAAATGGCCTGTCCGTTAAGATCGTTCTATGGGATAAAAGAATCGTGACTAATGTCGACGGCGCGTCAGCTTTTGACGTCGGCAAACAATAACTAAACAATAAATAAAATAATGACGAATGTACTAGAAAGGGTAAGGTCATTAGTAAATATGAAATATATAAGTGGACTTAGAAGTTAACCGTGGGACAGCCTGCTAAAGCTGGAATTGCAGATGGAGTATGCACTGCCTGCGCGCACTCTATATAAGTGGGTAGCGAGATATGACTCCAGTCACTGAAGGTTGCCTTGCACTTCATACTGGAAGGGCTCACCAATTAAATCAGTATGCTTCACGTCATCAAGTGCTTTGGCATGGTCGAGGTATACAGCATCAGTGTTTGCCTTGATCAGTCATTTTAGTCCTTTGGCTGTCAAGCGATTCGTGGTGTACGAATGACCCTTGCGGAAGTCGTATTGCACAATGGTGAAGAAATACCAAGAAATTAATTACCTACAGAGAGATTTATACACGAGCGTCTCTGAAACTTTGCTAGATAAGCGAATTGCCGGTGGGCATTGGATTGATTTCGCCTACTATTCTTTAAAATAAATGTAACGTTCGTGACCTGCTAACTGCTTCTTACTGTTTCTTGTGTACTGGATTACGTAAACAGGAGTCTGAGGAGATTAGCAAGCTGCTCAGCCGCTTCCAGCAAGGCCTTAGGAGGCACGTCGCCATATTCAGAGGAACTGTCTTTAAGATAAGTGAATTTAGCCAATACGGCTTTTGAGGAACTATCCACCGTGATACTGCTCTCAATCTCAATGATAACGCAAACCGGAGAACGTAAAGGCTAATGTGCAGAGATGCTGCTGTAGAACTCAACGAATACACCAGCGGGCTTGACAACAGAGTTAGTAGGGATTGATAGCCCCAAGCTTTGCAAGCTGACAATACAAATTGAAAAGGGCTTCCCGAATTGGCGGTGTAACATACGAGCCGGCCCTCTTCAGTCTGATTGTCCGGAACACACGTGGACCAACTTTAGGGCAACGTGGAGACACCGGGGGATAGCGTTCTTCCGAAATCAGAGTTCCAACAACAGTCCTGTAAAAGGATACTGCACAAACAAGCGTAAGCCAAAGACCCAGTAAGCCATGCACACAATTTACACAGACGGAAACTAAAACGGCGTCAACAACACAGCAACATGCTCCGTCACACACTTCAAATGTAACATGTGGGCGCCTGCCGCGATAGATAAAGTCAAATAAAACGACCGAGTGATTGCAGCCCGTGCGATGCGGTTATTTCCAGGTTATTGATCCTTAACTCCTTGCTTATGACTATAAAGTCCGGCCACGCTCGGTTTTGGTCAATCCTACGAAGTAAAACCAGAGCTATACTCCGTGCTTCCTGATGCCCTAATTAGGTGAAAAAACAACGCGCGGGCATAGGTTTCTGAGAGCCTGTATATGAGAAAGCCGAGAAATTAACTTATGCTAAGGTGAACTTACCCGTTAAGAGAATATGGGGAAAATCTAAGGGGGTTATAACTTCCAAACCAAATAATAAAAGTCTATCTTTCGTATTGTTAGAAGATATAGGAAGGTAGAGCACTCCCAACAGCCAATAATCCCAACTATTTAGGCTAATCGAACACCAGACTGTTTCCGGAATCACAGAAAGCCCGGAGTTGCTATAGTGGAAGGTTTGGAGAGAAGTGTAGATGTAGAGGGCCGAACTCACAACTCATACCTTCAGTCCTCTTTGACAAACTCAGAATCTGTGCAAAATATGGTGAGCTACGATTCCGTTTTGGCAGCAGTCCGGGGCTTTGCAGAAGAACAAAGCCCACACAGCCTAGCTAGTTCACTGAGTAGACTAAGCGCATTAGTATACATGCATTTGACAGACAATGGTTAGCAAATGAACATTATCCTAAGGTTGTGAGTGCAGCAGTTCATTCGCAATGCAATCAAGGAGACTGTCACCTACTCTACGGGAACCGACTATAAAACGTCTTTTGACGTCACCGAATCCTCAGTAGGCATCACAAGGTGACTGATGCGACGACTTGCTTTTGCTTACATCCGCTCTTCTTTGAACCCATCGGGATCAAACGAGACTCCACCAAACATAAGACGACTTCATTGGTGGAACTATTCCAATTTATGCATTGCTATTTCCCCTTAGGTTGAATATTTTAAGAAGTCGCGACGAGTTTTGTCCGGCGCAGGATATGAAACTTATGAAGACGTTTCGTCTTGAGGTTAGCTAAGTCAAACGCAGCTGATGAAAATCTCAGCTGGCTCCCATCTTGTTCTGGATCGTTGTTGAAGGAGTTGCCAAGTTGTTCAATGGTCCCAGTGTCATTTTTAATGAGCTTACGCCTCAGGCGTTTTTCCCGGCGGGTTACACCCAAGTTCAAGGTTATCCAACAGTCTTTGCGATACTATAAAAGCATCTCCCGTCGCACCATCTTTCGAGAATACGACCCACACTAACTGGGATTTATCAATGTACACGAGGTCCAGCTTCCTGGTTACTCGCGTGACAGCATTCAGATCACGTTTCAAGGTCAGTTTTGGTACATAGACCTCTTCAGACTGTGTGATCATGTTCGTTGAGCAGCTACAAACAACTGGTCCTGAATTCTTGAAAGTGCTGAACAGTTACAGAGTCCAGCCGAGCAGCGGAATTAAGCTTTTCAGGAGCAATAGTATAGAACTAACGAACAAGGGGCCTTGGAATTTCGCCGTACCTCAACGTGTGGAATGAGAGTTTTCAGTGGCGCTGGACTTCTCTTCTCGAAGCAATCGTACTGGTCGTCTTTGACTATTCCGAAAGTTTGAACAAAACAGTCAGAAAACAAAAACTGGTAGATGCAAACATTTCGTATTGACTCATATGTTCCGAAAGTAACAGACGCATACGATTTTGTGTCAGTTTCCTTCACTTTAACTTCAGTGACTACGGCCAATGGATCAGTGGGTTTCGCATTCACTACTAGTTCTAGAACCATCATCCCGTTTGGCGGTTATTTAACGGGGCCGAATGAGGTAGATGTAGTATTGATCTGCCGCTGTTAATGTTTTATATACTTCATCAGGCATACCCAGACACGAGATATCGAATAATGTATAACAAGGAAAGTACTGCACAGCGTGTGATTCCTTACCCGAACAAACTTCACACACTAGCATCGCTGATGAGTATATCCAGTTTTCATAGAAACCTCGAATAGCTAAGCTAATATGAATCAGTTGATTTGTAGTTCACAGTCTTTGAGGTAAGTAATCAATCCAGTTTTAATTAACTACCCAAAAATAATTGAAACCAGTGTTCAAATTTCCCCCCAAAAATCTGCCACGGCGACGTAACCTGCAAGCGCATTCTACACCGCACAAACTCGCAATGAGAAGAAGTCAACGATGCTCCAGCCAGCTATGTTGAGCTTCTGATTTGAGACGATGGCCATGATGAACATCGAACTGTATGAATGGCAAATTGATGTGAAGATGGAAAAGGCAAGGGTAAGGCCATTTCTAAGCTAGCGGATCTCCAATAAGTGTCGACTCCGCTGGTAATGTAAATTCGTCGAGCTTAACCTGAAGGCCCCGAATGGCTTCGGTAGCACGTTTTTGGACTGTCTCAAGAATCACTCTGTCCTTCTGAAGAAGCAGTCGCCAGATCGCACCTCCTTTCTCGAGGTGCAGATTGATAGTAGCTTAAAATAGTGAGGATCAAACTAACTGGAAATCCGCTTTAGTAGCGCTAACGCATTGATAGTTCTTTTCGCGTTTGCGTCATCGTTGCCTGAGTTTGAAAAAGTTGGTGACCAACATGTCGACATCATCCTCAGTCAGTGTTGTGTGAGATAGTATGCTCTGAAGATAGTAAGTAGTATTTGCCAAGCGACGGACGTACATGAAATTGCCTTTTTTACTATCAAAAGCGTACTTATTTGCATGGGACCAGTCATGCCTGCTGTCAAAGTTGTTCTGTAGGATGGCTAAATCATCTGACTTGCTCAAAGCTCGCTAGCTTTTGACGTCTGTAAACAGCAATAAAGGGGGCGGTATTGTAATAGGAATACCATTTATAGAAATAGAATCGAGCCACGAATAGAACCTTAGGGAACACCATTCTAGCTTGTTTGATAACTAGGGGGCGCAGATTGTAAAATGTCCGCATCGAATTCAATATGAGTGAAACCAAAAAGTTTGACCATCGTGTTTAGCATGTTTTTAATAAACGGACTGAGAAGAACACAATGTTTCGAACAAGTTGTAGTACTCAACGTTTCAGCAACTTCGAGTAGTCTCCTACAGAAGTATTGTCGCGCGGATTAATAAATAAAATGGGACACGGTCTTTATTTTCGTCAGTCTTATCCTTACTTAATGGGCAACGGATCCAACCAATCCGTTTGAATACAACGCAAGTCGACCTAACCACGGTACTCCCCACACGATCTGTTTTCCTTTGTTAGTATGGTTCCAGTTGCAGCACTTGATAAGGGCCACCATAAGTGGTTGAAACGACGAGCATTACAAATCGGAGAGACTCACGCGCCTTCTGTGTTACCGATTGGCGAGGTAAAGCTTCGGACAGTGGAGATTATCACGAAGACCGTTACAATAGTTTGTAGGCAAAACAACATCATTCACAAGATCAATAGCTTTTGCAAGACTCAGGTATACAACAAATAACTCTATATTCTGGCCAACTGTTTCGTTTATCCGTCATTGGCTAGTAGAAGGTTCGTGACTAACGGGCTTCTCCTGCGAAAGCCATGCTGCGCCCAGCAAAAGATGGTACGGGAAGAAAGACACTTATGTATCGAGTGATGCCCGGACGATCCGAGAATTTTTGAGGCTTTTTCGAATAAGGCTATTGGGGGATGTTCTTTGGGAAGATTTTGCCTACCTTTTTGAAGGTGCTAATTTCCGACTGCTGGGTACTGTCTCTTCGGAACTAATTGGCTGAGCAGACTGCTCAGCCGTTTTGCGAAGAGCTTTCGAGGGACATTGTTTTAGATGGGAAGAGCAGTCTGTAAAACACTGAAACTTATCAAATACAGCAAAATAAGAGGTGGTCCACACTGCCCGTGCCTTCGAATTGAAAGGTAGAATGAACCTGATGAGAGGAAGGTGTATGGGCAAAAGTACTGTCGTACAGTTCCGCGGGAATACTTTCAAACTCAGCGTCGGAGTTCGTGGGTCTTGCGAAGGAAAAGTTGAGGCCCTCCAGCTTTCCATTATGAGCTGATGATGTGAACCGAAGTATACTTTTCGGATCAGCAACGAAGTATTTTGTAAGTTGATGTTGACAGTGAACCTGTTGTTTGCATGCAATCGAGGTACGTCGGTTAGGAATGAGTGTCTACGCTTTGCGGTATTCCTCTAATCCAGTTAATCGATAGGTCATCCAAAATTAATATTAAGGTATCACAATGTAGCCGACATGGAGAAACTGCCAATGGTGTAGATTGATTGACGGGTCTGCAGATAACGATAGTGATTCCCGTACACAGCTCATAAGCCGAACGGGAGAAACCGTAGTCATCCCATGTTTGTGAACCTAAATGGGAATGCAGCTGGTTGACATCCATATTGTGAAAGCTTCTGCGATTGTTGGTAACTGCTTCACAGATGAAATCGATGGAAACGACTGTATGAACACAGACATTATGGTGCAATTATTTTGAGCTTATCACTCGTTAGGTTCTCATTGATAAAAATGTAGTTTAAGCTCAATGGCTCCTGGTCGTCCTGACAATACGTGAATGTTTTCATATATTCAGTGAAACTCGACGCTTCCGTAGCATTGAAGAATCGCGTTGTCATGGGCTTTACTGGTCCCATGCACGTAAAGACTGAAAAATGTATCTTCAGAATTGTAATATCTATTGGGAAGGTATGAGGAGAGCGTAGGAAGGTAAAACTCCCGTAACAACAGAGAGTAATTCATTTACAATTCGAACTAAAATGGGATACGAAAACATCGCCCTCCACAAACCATCGATCCAATTTCGTTAAGCGAATTGAGCATCAGACTGCTTGACGAATGTCTGAATATTGGATTGTCACAGTAAGGGTTTTGCAATGAAGCGTGAAGATAAACAACCGTCTTGTTTACCGTTTTTCTATATGACCGGAAAAGCAGCATTTCTCTAATGTCTAGCTCAAAAGTGTTGAGACTCGGACCGAAGACAACCCGGTCACAAACTAGACCACATTTAAAGGGTTTGTGGGCAATCCGAAAACAAGGACAGAAGTGAACCAGACAGATCCAGACAGTACAGTTGTGTCCCAATTATAGGACGAGTGTGTAGGCGGGGTGCCAGAAATTGGCACAAGGTTGAGAACACTTGTGAAAGGCGAAGTGGCACATGACCGTGCCGACTATGAAGGTCACTTCGAACAGAATGAGATAGGCCTTTCCAAAGGCGAATGAAAACGACATTTTGGGGGAAGTAGGTTCTCCGCTAACAGTGAGCATTGGTGATCCAGGATTTATTAACTGAAGCTATACACATCTTTACACAAGAACAAAGTTCACGAGGCTCAGCCAGTTTCCTACGTAGACTATGAGCGTTTGAATAAGTATACTTAACAGGGTTTAAGTTAAGCAGTTGTGTGTTTACCTCACGTCTCAAAGGAAATTTTTGCTCTACAGAGCTGCGGAGGAAGTTTAAGGCGATTCAAGCGAAGCCGGCCCCGATGAATCAGATCCCTTGAAAGTATCATAAAACGGCTAAGACTGATCTGATGCTCCAATTTCAGTCGCGTCAGCTCTTTTTTGGAATGGTCAAGGTGAAACAATATTCTGTCTGAAATAAGACGGTGCCTCTGACGAAGTCGCTTGAGAATGGGAAGTACCATCGTCCGTGAAGTGACGGATCTTGATGATTTCAAGACGAGCTTCATTCGGTGCGAGGCTAGGGCGTTGGATACGGTGGATACGTTGACCTTGAACATCAAACAGTTCAGGTACAGCTTCGAAAAGTCTATTGATTTCCGTTTTGTCCAAGGTGGTGCATCTCCGAGTCATTGGAGCTTTGGATAATGAAGTTGCGAGTTCTGTCAACAGACATATGTTCTTTCCCCACTGTCTTGTGCTCCTGGCCTTCCCCCATGGTGTGTCTGAGCGCCAGCTTTGCTACACAGATTGTGGGAAGCCAAAAGTACGTCTCCGATGCCATAAGTCTCGGTAAGCCCTATTCGTGCCAGCCGAACCTTATGTGCATGTAGTGACTCCGTCTTTCTAGGCAGTCGAGTAATAGAAGGCGGAATGCAAGGCGTATTGCCAGTTTTATTACGGAGATCCTGCTCATCTGGTAGCCTTATGCAGTTTTAAGTACACTTGTGCCTTGCACTACCACTGGGTCCTCACGCGCAGTGGAGTTCGGTTTTTTTAAAAACATTAACAAATGTTCTTTCAAGGCGTTTAGACGCGGATTCAGTTCACATCTAGGAGACGACTTGTTCCCAATGTGCACTTTTTGGATAGGTATACTCCATGACACCTACAGATGCGGGAAGTTAGTCCATTAGTTTTGCCACCATAGCAGACAAATTTTAAGATTTCAGAACGGTTGTTTGTTTTGGGGAGTACATGTGATAATTTAGAAGTGACTACAACCATATATGCTTGGTAAACTCTGTCGTAAAAGTGGCATCCCGTTTTTACTTGCGGTGGTCTACACTGGACGTTGACGTACTACTAGTTGATTAGAGCAGTCTTTCAAGAAAACCAAAACACGGTCTCCTTGGAGATGGCCAGTGATATCATGGTCCCATCTTTGTTTCATCTGAAACGCACATGTTTTTATTGATCGTTGATGCCCGTTCTGAATGGATTAATCCTCCCGTTCTACCATCAGCAACGATTACTAATGCTGTAACCAAATGATGCTCAACTTTGTCAGCATCTTCTTCTGCCGGAATCTATTATGATAGACAATGGTCCTATGTTTGCCAACGCTGCACTTGTTTGCAAGGTGTAGGCGCCTTGATGTATGTTTTTGTATAGACGTAGCTATTTTTAGTAATTAGGTTCCCTTCCCCTGCCCCTTTTTCTCTTCTCTCTTCCCATATAGATTTTTTTCCTTCGTGGCTGTGTGGCAGTTAAACATCAGTGTGAACCATTGATGTACTGCTGTCTAGTTGTGGTATAGACCGTACTGATCACTGTACATAATAACACACGCAGCTTTTCCTCACAGCTTATTGTCTTACGCTGGGCTGACTACTGTGTACCTGTTACCTGTTGTTGCGACAAGTCTTTTAAGTGTCCTACCACTGTCTATTTAATTGATAAACATCACAGATGCACGCTCAATCATATCAAAGTCCAGCCTGATCTTCGTACCTCTGACTTAGTGTGCGTTTAGGAAGTTGGCGTAATATGAAACAAGTGAGTAACGTGAACGCGATAGAAACTAAACTGTTGTATTTGGGGCTGTCGCACTAGCTTCGGGCTCTCTTTCTAAAAAACGTAAGTAACTGTTGACAAGCACCATTTTTAATTACCCAAACTGTCTAAAGTTTTGTCAGTTTTAATATCATCCGCTGTCCACCATCCTTGAAATGAGATGAAGAGATGACATCTAGGAGTCTTGCTACGTATTATGAGATTAATCTCCAGTTCCACGCCTACTTTCGACGAATTCCATTCGAAACGCCGCAACTGCCCATTCGCGTCTCGTCCTTTGTACGACCAGTTGAGGCTAGTTAAACTGTTCCCTAGTGTGTTCAGTCTACCTATCAAGTTGGCTCGATTAACTGATGGTAAGTGATCCATCTTTTTTCACCCAGCCGTTTTTCATCTGGAGGATGGTGAGCTTGTTGACCACTCAGCATCCCGGCTAGTCAGATGGTTTGAGCATTCAGTCTGCTTCAGGAGGTCGACGTGGACGTCATAGAACACACTCGTGGTAGCATGCGAACGACTGTTCGCTGAGATGTACGTCGACCTAACGAACAGACAACAACGTTTTTCTGAGTTGCGCCTACATACTGAACCTGACAACACACAAGCGATTGAATCCATTCGAACAAACTTTCTTCTGGTTTGTAGCTCAGTGCGGTTCCCACCCCGGCTTGATCACGAGTTTTGGCTTCGGCGTCAACAGAAGTCATGAGGAAAAAGCAGTTGAATTCAATAATTTAAAGGTGATCTCGATTGAATGAGAGGGCTAGAATCGATTTTCGGGCGCAACCTTGTGAGTTTCCCAAATATGCACCGACGAACTGTCGCGTTGCTCACACTCTTGGTCCACTTGATACAGAATAGTTGGTACAGACAGCAGTGGTCGAATACCTAGAGCGTGCGTATCTTCTGCAGTAATGGATCAGGTCTCTGATCCTTAGAATAAAACTGGTCGCGTTTACACATTATAAGTGCTCTCTCCAATCGTCAGCCAGAGATATTTGAAACGCTGTGCGGGGTTTAGATTAGTTAATGCAATCGATGTTTTTGCAATTCCTATAGAAACTTTGTCGACAATGTTACAAAGCGATAATATGACACCGCTTATTGAAGTGCTGGGCAGTCACAAGCGGTTTGTTTGCAGTAACAAATGTATGGTCACAGGCAACCTAGTCTGACGACAACATTACTTTGAGGATGCACTGCGTATACTGTGCAGATTAACCAGGTTCTGTTAAATATACGTCTTTGGAAGTATCAAGAGGTGGAATTTCGTCCGCTTTGCTAATGTCCGTCAGCTCGCTATGTAGTGGAAACCCAGTTACGAGGTCCTCGGAACCTCAGTGCTCCTTCCAAGATATCACCCATCACATAGTTGAAAAGGAAGAGGTTGGAAGCCTCTATGGAACGCGTGGAGAGCGCTCGGAATTACTGCCCAGAGGTATTCACTCTGCGCACATAGTTGGCACACAATGATTGCAAACGTTGACACACCTGCTTACGACTACTCTGCGCTTGAGTCAGCCCCAGGAAGGAAGTCAGACAACCGAGTCAAAACAGTCTTTAGGCTCAGAAATGCCTATTGTCTGTCACAGAGTGAAGGTGTTGGGAACCTATCTGTTCTTTGATGCATTGCGTACAAGGCTATTTACTCTGACCGTTACATGATATTTTGGGATTTTTTATTAAGATTAAAGATTATTGCTGATGATCATCAGTCACGAAGAATCTCTTCGGCGTTCTGTGTGAAAAGGAGGGAGGCGTAGCCAGTTTAGTTAACATTCTCCACCATCTTTGAAGTGAGTAAATACTGGTAGAAGTATAGAGGTTTATTACGTCTTGATAATTTTGGTCTTCGACGGGAGGTTATTGAAAATCTCCCAAGTAAACCCAACTGAACGAAGCGGTTCAGCCCATCTAAATTCTGTCAAGGTTTTCAACCCAACCGTCAGATCGCCATCACAAGTTGCAGATTCATACAACATATTTCCATATGTGGTCCCACAGATGCCTCGTTGACGGTCGCTAAAACCACGACTCAGGGTAGCCAACACTGGTCTATCCTGTGGTGTTGACGTATTTTGTATCTCCAACTCACTTTGTCAATTATTCCTTACGGTTCTTGTAAAGTCCTCCGTAAGTTTGTATTTCAATTCACGGCGGTCGTCATGGTGTCCCGAGTCATGCTGGATCGGATGACATTGGTTCACAGGTTTCGTCGACTGGTCATAAATCCACTTCTGCTTTTACTGCCGTACTGCTTTGGAGCAGAACTCTTCTTACCAGGTTCTTGTAATTGTTGGGATATCTGCCGAGTACTCATTTTCATTATGCCACTGTCGTAGCCTTGACACTTTGATGAGCACTTCGTACCTCGTCATTACCCAGTCTCCAATCGATCACTCCACATTCGCGACAGACATTACTTAAGCAAACGGTGAAACATTGCTGTCACATACAACGTCATGGTCTGGCAGGCTGATGGCACACAAGCGACCAGTTATGAAGATTTAGTCGGACAAACTTCGTTCGGCCTTCTAGCTCAGTGCGACTCCCACTCCAGCTTGTTCGCGATACTTCACTTTGTTTTCACTAGAAACCCTGAGAAGGAACCATTGATATATAGCATTGCTCAAGGGTGAATTCAGGTAAATGTCACCGCTAGGGTAGTGACTTGGGAGAGTGTTCGCCAGATCGGCTGAATCTATTCGTCGAAATATGAGAATATTAAAAATGGGGATGTTTTCCGGCTACCTTGGTTTGACAAAGTGAAAAGTGTAAGGGGGTATAGAAGTGGAAATGAGTAGACTTGTCTGTTGGATCACCGCTAGCCCTGGATCTTTCCAGGTCTCTTATGCCGCGAAAGAAGGGATTGGTTTGCAGGGCCTCACCCAAATCCTCTGGTTCATCAACCTAACCTGTGGAGCAGCAGGATATTGTGTTTTCTTGGGAGACCCTATCTAGGAATGATTCAAACGTCTAACCTATTCGACACTGAGAGATTAGCCTATTATGGAGATGCAATGATTTAGAAAATTAATGTTTGGTTCCAATTGCTGTTGCGTGCAGTGAATATATTTAGAACGACATCGACCTTACGGGAAGTTCCGACTTTTTCGACCATGTTGATAAATATACTGGCTTACACGATCATCCTTGGCGCAGTCTGAATACTTGATTGTTCCGGAGTAAATTTTTAGTCTTCTTTTTTATTCGGAAGATGGCGGTGCTGAAAACACAGGATAATTCATTCATAACTAATCACCTAGGCCGTTCCATGTTTTGAGTAGTGCAGTATGCAAACTCGTGACCCTGCGTGTTTTTGTCTGGTTGCTCCTTACGTCTGTCCCTAGTTGATATAATTTTTCGGACCAACGCAGAACTCAGGCTTGACTACCATCTCGAGATAGTACAGGAGGTCAGGAGCGCGTTGTACAGGTTGAACTGGATTTATCAGCAGGGCCTGTTAAGTTTTCAGGAATCGTCTGTTATGATGGCGTAATGAGCTGATTAATCCTGAACTCAAATCGACATAAGTAGACCCTGTCGGTTGATCGGTGAATGGTTTGCGCAATTTATTTATGAGTTTATTTAGACACGCTCTTTTTTTCCCAAGAGTCGTGGACCTGTTGATTTTGCCTGTGTAACTTTCTCCTCGGTCAAACAAAATTATTATACGTATTCTGTCGCAGTGTCAGTAGGTTTGGTTGCAGGCGGATGTAACTTGTGAGGGAGAATTTTCGAGTATGCGGCAAGGTAACTTTTCCCATGAAAGCAATAAGTAGTTTGGTTGTTCGCCTTTGTAAAGAAGCACGGAGCCGAAAGTCCCTTCGGACAAGTAGATGTGCTGAAAATAGGGATGCATATCAGCATTAGAAAATTTGGTCATCGGTCTTCTTCGTGCCTGTTGCCATATGTTCATCACCTGTGACTTTATGTCATACTTTTTATTGCATTTTTGCTATGATCGATGGGCGTACTGTTACCAGCCGTTTTCAAAGCTCATGAAAGCTTACTGGTGCCGAGTGGGAACTTTCGTTCTTTCTTCTTGCGATCAGAGTAACTACGGTGGTTTTCGTTTAGGTTTCAGTGTGATGAACATATTGGCCAGGGTAAAGAGCAGATTTGATGTAGCAATTTCAGCTGTTTCATTAGCTTCTGCTATAAGGCGTGACCTTATCCAGAAGGATCGCTAACATTTCAACAGTAAGTAATACTCCCGATCGATATTACCAGTTTGCTTCTGTTAATCCCAAATGCTCCTCGTAAACGTATGGAATTTCCATCCTTTGGAACAACAGTGTAGTCGAACCCTCACTGGATGATTGATTGAATTGATTGATTCATTCATTGCAATGCGGATGAGCTGGTTTTCATATCCGAATGACTTCCAGAACATATTCAACCTTGTCATGATCGAGGCCAAATTTTCAAAGCAAATATACTGATAACTGAGTTATTGGTTTGCTCAACTCAACTCTGACTACCTGTATGGTCCCAAATGTGGTTGTTACTCAGCGACTTTATGATATGAGAACACAAATATTGAGCCATATGATCGGCGCATATTAAAGTCATTACTGCAGAGAAACTGCGTGACACATTCACCTGGTGTCTTGGGTCTGTACTTCTTCCGCGATCATGTGTCATTCACTTCGTTTCTGACGTTCAATTTTTTGCTTGTGGGAGGTTTGATTGTAGTTGGTTGTTGAAATCCAACTGGACCGAATCATCTTTTATGATCCTCACTCAGTCTGTACTAAATGGTGTAAACTCCTAAATAACGAATTCTATCTCGTCTACTACCAAGACGTCAGAGTAGACTATTCGGCGTTGTTTTCTTTTGACACGGACAAGCCCGCGCAAAATGTATGAACGTCTACCAGTGTTCTCTATGTATTTTCTCTTTTTTAATTATTCAAGGTCCGTATTTGTTGCTAATAGGCTTCGGCTTGATCTACGTGGAGAAAAACCCTTCAATGTAGCTTTCTGTTCGGTCAAATGTTGAAACGATATCCTTTCTGGTAGTATTTAGCCGTTCCTCTTACTAGTTTACTTTCGAAGTAAAAATAAGCGTAGTTTAACATTTTGCACTAGGTTTCTGTAATGCTCGTCGTTTCCCCTTATTTTATGCGTCTATTTCTGGTTTTTATCATCCACTGATTTTGATTTTGAATGTTGGGAACTAAAGTTAGGGCATATTTGGACATTATTTTGTGCACTTGTGCAACTGTTCAGAATACATTATTATTGTCGTTACTATTATTATTATTATTATTATTATTATTATTATTATTATTATTATTATTATTATTATTATTATTATTA
>JTDE01005706.1:18629-29310 GCA_014338405.1 Paragonimus skrjabini miyazakii
TCTTTCACTTAATTAATCTAGCTTTGGAATGAATAACAAATTCAAGGACGAATTCCCTAATGAACTGCACGGCAAACTGGCTCCGGAGGAATTCCAGGAAACAATGCGTCGTATTAATAGACGTTTAGAAAACAGTTTACCGACGCACGTTCGATGGCTGTTTTGCGGTCTGTTGTGTTGCTGTTGCACAGCTGGTTGCTCTTTGTGGCCTGTGATTCATTTGAGCCGACGGACACGGAGAGATTTGCAGAAAACCTTGGAGGCGGAAAATCAACGGCTTTACAGTAATATTGGACTACGTTTATCCCTGGCCAAACAGCAATCCTCGGAGTCTACCGCACTTATGGAATATGTAAGTTACTCCACATTCTGTCTCGCCAAAGATAACTTTTTGTAGTTGCCACTTGGACTTAGCTGTCTGGGAGACATTCCTCAATTCCAGCTTTTTTATTACACTTCCTGACAATCGGAGATTTTAGCCCTTTTCAAGGGTTTTCCTTCCGTTGTCAAAATCAAAACAAAGTATATTTTTGGAAGTATTTAAAATTGAGGTGTTAACGCCGAATCTTGGTTACAGAGATGTTGGTTACAAATTTGGTACATCTTCTTGAATCACTTTTACGTCTGTGATGTCGCCAATTTCTGCAATAGCACACACGGCCTCAATTTTTCGCGTTTCTGGCTGTTAAAGTATATATGCAATGAACAGATAGTCGTTCTACATTGCACACAGAGTTTCTAATTATTGTCTGTAACTATTTTCGCCACTCTTACCTGATAAAAAATCTGTGTGGTCGTTATGTCTTCGTAATCGTTTCCATCCATCATCATTCCCTTCAAGTGCTCTGAAATGATTCTAGTCTCGTTTGTTTTGGTTCCTATAAAACGGATGTAATTCACGTGACCAGGTACTGGAATTTTTATGTGTTTAGGTGACTCACCTGTCTGATGATTTAAGCGTATTATTCACTACGTTTGACTGCGTACTGGACGTTGCATCGCGCGCTTGAGTGCCTTGCTCATCGTGAGTAGCAGATCTCGAATGCACAAAGGGTCATTCGATATTGGATATACGTCATGTGGGACTGTCGCGAAGCACATATATTTACTGTTTATTTATGTGTATTTATTGCAAGCAACTCTTTTTCTTGAGCTCTACTAAATGGCAATAAGGAATGTTAACTTAACTGAGCGAATCTAAACAGGAATTAGTGTTGACAGATTGTGTTCACTTGCGGGTTGTCTGAAACATTTTAATAGACGTGACTTCCCTTTGTATGTGTAATTGTGACCAGGGTAACGTAAACCAAGAACTCAAATGATGCCTCTTTTTCTATCTATCCTCAATCATGCAGCCCATTTGAATGAATTATTTTTTGTGTACTTACCAGTTGGAACTAAATGTGAAAAGAGGAAACCTCTGCATTTCTACTGGAGGCTGCCTTTCATTTAGTCAAGAGTAGTTGACTAATATTTTAATTGACTGTTTGATGCACCATTTTATGTATTAAATGTGATTCATCCAGCAGCCAACTTGCTGTGATCTGAGATCAAAATAATTTAATTGTGCCTTCGGCTGTTCTGCTTGCACTCTCAGGTGCATGACATGGCTATCACATGTGTCTGTTTGGGGTGGATCACCTCTACGATTGTTCGTCTATAATTTCCTAAATATCGCATATCAGGTCACTCTTGTCAGGATCAACTATGCCGAGTCTCGCTTAGGTGCATATTTGGATTCACTTCTTGTCGCTCGGTTAATAGTAGGTTTCCGTTTTGACTGTACACGACCGTAGGCAGTTTTTGTCAAACATGTATTCTAGACCTTGTCCACGTCATTATTTAACTCGGCCTTCTTATCCTTTGATCCAGGCTTGGTCTCAAGTAGCCCATATTACCAACATTTATAGGTGGCATCTCTGCGCTAATGGATTGTTCTTATTGGAGCACATACTCAGATTCCTGTCTTATCTTCGAACTGTAAATGATGAAGCGCTTAGATGTAATCAATGCAGCAACGTTATCATTAGAGTGAAGCGACGTGTGGGCGTTTCAGATTCCAAAAGCCCAAACAAATCGGATCAATTAGTACGGTGCGATTATAACAACACAGTCAATGGAAGAATTGTTACAGTAAAACCCTATTATCACTTTCACAAGGAATGGTATATCATTAGGCACCAATATGGTTGCTCAGGTCCAAGAGTGTGGTCAAAATCGACCTGTCGGTTGAAGCTAGTAAACAATTGCGAGGCTGGCGAGTCAACATTTCTTGACAGTGCGTGAATGTGAACTAAGTACATGCGAGCCAACCAGCCGAACAGCAACATAGATGAAAGAATTGCGATGGATAGAGATATGCATGCAGGCTCTCACGCTACCATGACGTCGGTGCACATTGCGAACTGTTTGGATCTGAAAGGTCTCCGAGGCGTGTGTACTAAACACTAGTTGAATCGAGAAAGTCGCCAAAGCACACGTGACGACTGTGAGAGGTCACCAAGGGAGGTTTGGCAGCCGATGTTTGAATTGCGAACTGAACCACGTGATTAGAACAGAATGCACAACAGGCGGTGGGAGGATCGTCAAGGGAATTTTTCATTCAGGTGAGGGAATCCGTAACCATTGCGTTGTCAGTGTTCTTGGTTTCGTTTGGGAGCCACTCCACTTACCGTAGCGATTGGCTACCGAGAAAACCACCAGACCAAACTTGAGCATGTTGCCGGCCTCCTGCTTGCAATGTCGTGCCCTGGTCGTTAGGTGTATGATTGTCTGTCAGTACGAGTCGGCTATCGCATTTCGGCTGTCAGTCGCAATAAAACTGCTAGCCCAAATGATCTTGAGCCGACATTTTGGTGGTGAGGCATTAGTGGGTGCTTTGATTCAATTGTTTCAACTACTGCGAATGCGAGCTGTATTAATGTCGCGTCGATAAACCTTATGAGCAAACGCCGTTCGGTTCCACTTGGTTCTGAATATAATGACGACTATCAAGAACTTAAACGCAAGCCGACCAAAAGCTTGCACAAAAACCGTGAACATCACTTGGTCGAACAATCGATGGAGATGGAACGAACCTGGGAATGGCACAATATTTTCTTTGGTCGCTGGCTGTACTGGCCATCGAGTCGATGTAAGTGGGATCACATGTAAAAAAGATGGTTCACCAGCCAAACCTACCTGCCTGACAGGTGGGCCGAACATTTTGAAGAACAGTTCATCTGGTCTCAACCAGACCATGTGGACAACGAGACCCGACAACCCCCTGTCGGAAGCAGAAATGGTCCTGGAGTTCAGGTTATTGGGGCGTAACATGACTGATGAACCAGATCCTCCTTTGTTCAAGAATGGTGAAGAGAGGTTGACATCAAAACTGAGAAAACTCCTCTAGACGGTTTGGTAAACTAAAGAGTTACTCCGTGATTGGCGCTTGTTAACAGTATTTCCCATTTTCGAAAAGGGTGCCCTGGAGTCTGTATGATAACCTCAAAGACATCAGTCTAGTGTCTTTTTGTGTTCAAGTTAGTCACTGACCTCATTTTATGTCGGCACAGTAAACCCAAAGAAAGTCAGATACGTGAAGAACAAGTAGAATTCCGATCCGATCGAAGGTGCGTTGATCACAGTTTTACCTTGCGACGGATTTATAAGCAGCCCATAATCGTGGCTTTTCCCGACCTGAGGGATGCTTCCGTTTCGGTTTCTCTTAACGTTCTCCAAAACTGCCTTCTTTGCTAGGGAGTCTCATGGAAACACGTCAGTCATTGTATATCCACTCTGTAAACAGAGTAAGGTCTATGGGCAACTGTATCGGACGTTCATCACTTCCAGTGGTGTTTGTCAGAAGTGTCCGGTCTCCTTTCTGTTCATTTTTGTCATGAACGACGTTCTGGAAGATGCGCTTGGGGACTCTAGTGAACTTGATGTTGAGGTTTTTTTTGGCACTATGTTAACCGATCTGGAGTATGCGGACGACATTGTCCTACTCAGCCCCTCTGCCGAAGACATACAGACTATGCTGAACAAGGCGAGTGTCCGGGCTGATTTGTATGGAATGCGTTTCGCACATTCAAAATGCAGTGTTGCTTCAAGACTGGGCATTTCCATTCCTACTTTCGTTATTGCAGGTAATCCGCTTGAGACTGTGAACAGTTTCACATACTTGAATAGCACTGTCTCATTAGCCTATAATATTGCTGATGAGGTATCAACGAGGATGGCAAAGGCACGAGTCGCCTTTGCCAAACTGCGTCATCTGTGGCGTCGAAAAGACGTTCGGTTGTCGCTGAAAGGAGGGGTATATAATGTCTGTGTGCGTTCCACTTTGCTTTATGGTTCGGAACCGTGACCTGTTCGCAAGAAAGATGTCAACAGGCTTGCTGTATTTGACCATCGTTGTCTCCGCCACTTATTCCACGTTAAGTGAACTGGTTGTATGTGCAACGCAGCGGTTTGGTGGCGCGTTTTCCAGAATGCTCGTGATGCGCGGTCAATTAATCAACCATTCACGCTGCACAGCCTGCGATGGTTAGGTCACGTAATCCCCATGCCAGCGTTTACCATACTGGACATTTTACACTGAGACCGACCACCAACAGTTGGTTGAAACCACATGATGGTCAAGCAACAACGTAGTCACGAAATATGAAGACTGTGACTGTTCCATTGAACATGCCTGATTAGGGTCCTCGCGATCACCCAAATCGATGATTGTAAACGCTATGCAAGATGACAATGTACCACAGTCAATGGTTTATCCGCATTCATGCCATTCCTGTTTCTCCCACCTAACCTTCTTCTTCCTCTTATTATTATCGTTATGAATTTTCAGAAAAACTCTTCTAGGGTATTCCACATCACTGTTGAAGTGATTGGCGGCCCGAGCCACAGTACCTTTTGGTCGGGCTCCCGGCTGTTGTGATGCTGCTGCTGCTGATGATGATAATGATAAGTGCGACTGACTTGTTTTCGGGTCACCTAATAAATCCCATATTCAATAACAAAATCAAGGGTTTTTGCGAAAGCTGCAGGAGAATTAGTGTGAGCTCAATCTCGACTAGAACTCTGGAATTCGTTATTCTTCGACGACTCGTGCATCCTGGGAGACAGATGCTAGTGAAGAACTGACAGGGTTTCGTCCTGTACGTGGTGTGTAGAAAGTTTTTCTGCTCTCTGCCAATTACTGGAGATGCGTCAAACGTGTCGCCGGTCGTCACTGACTAAAACTGCGGTTGTGTAAACACAGGAGTGTACCGAACAAGCATGTGGCCATACTGTCGGCGCTTCATTCCCATACTTCATCTCAGTTCAGATTCGATGGTAAACAATTTGACAGTTACGGCACCAGGGACGACATGCATCGAAGCTGCCTACTTTCAGTATTTTCGTTTGATTTTGTGAACTATCTGTAACACTCAAAAAATGTCGACGTGAATCTTCTGCCTGGTGGAAAATTGCTTGCTTCCAACCGTGCTGATGGCAAAACGTTGTTGTTAAATAACTTTCAAACGATACAGTAATTGCCAGACACTATCGCATGTCCTGCCAAATACTTTGGAATGATCCGTGCAGTCTTCCAGTGCAAAATATTACAGGAATGTTGCGGATTTAATGTTGAATAATAAAATTATAGGGATTGTTAATCTGTTTGTATACCTAAGAAGCTGCATGAACAACGATGGAGGTATAGAGGATGAAATGGACGCGCGTGTCTCTAAGACTAAGTCGGTGATAACCACTGTAAAACATATTTGGCGTCAGAGATGCATCTCTCCAAAATCTAAGTGTCACATACACAAAGCGATTATGAAGACTGTTGTTGTGCGGTCGCAAAACTTAGACACTCAGAATAGAAGTGAGTGAACTTCATCTATTGGAGTACCGACATCTGCATTCGATTGTTCGCATCCGATGACAGCAACGCGCGTGAGACAAGAAGGTTACGAGTCGAATATTCGACAGCGAGCCTCAAGTGAGTTCGTTCGCTCAGTCTGTAGAAACGACATAGATGTTTAGGCCACATACTGAGAATGCCAGTTGATTCTTTGCCACACCGAGCGCTTGTTAACGATGCCATGGCGGACTAGCGTAAACTGTGAGGTGGTCAGGTGGTGACTAGATGTAGGGGAATGAAGACCGTTACCAGTCGATTGAGCATTATAGTTTCAGTTCGTCTGTCGAGCTGACGCTATCGTGAATCCCGGAATCGGTGGCTAGAGAAGTCAGAAGGGATGATGGCTGATTTAACTAAGTGGCGTGAAAGTTTCTTGCTGTTCCGTTAAGTTATCTGTAAAGTGAATGTATTTAATAAACCAGGGGGATCGTGTGCGTTGTAGGCTCGTCATTTTTGCTTACAAGTCGGATATTTACTTGCAAGATGTATGTATCTTGCTATCGAGTGTCTAAGTTGAGGCTTTAATGCGTTTAGAGGTTGGGTTCCATCTGTTCTCTTTTCCTCGTTTCTTATCTATTGTTTCTTGCTATGGTTATACGTCAGTTAAGCATAAATATGAACCACTGGTGTATTTTCATCTACGGCAATCATCTTACTCGTTTGCATCTTGCTGATGAGTAGTAGGGGGTTTCGGCTTTTCGTATAGATTGAACGTCACCCACAATTGATCACAGCTGTCACATTCTGATAAACTTTCCATTCGGCCCCTTTCAGATTTTCATGTAAACTGCCGTCATATAACTTGTTGAGCGAATCTGCTTAATAGGTTAGCGATCCCTGTACACAGTGGCCAGACAGGTTTTTGCTCTGACCTGTGGTAATGTACTCAACTAACGGTCACGCTTCAGTAAGATCTTCCTACAGCTTTCTTCCTTCTTGATCCGGAGTAGTGCTCGCTCCAGGGTGGTTTCCCCTTTGGGGAGGTTTGATGGGGTGCTGTAAATTATTTAGGCCGTCGTCCTAAACTATAAAGGGAACATCGGCTTTGATTAGGATCTCTATGCAGACTATGTAATTACCTATTTATTTTTTGTTGTTTCCCTGACCGTTTGCGCAAGTCCGCTTATAGAACACATCATAAGCTGCTCCCTTTCAGAAACGGCTTCGGATTATTCGTCAAAACAGTGATTATGGTGGTTTCTTTGACCTGTGCATCTTCCCCACTCATTTCCTCTTCTACCTCTGCTTTTCCTCACGATCTACGGCTCATTTCATGGCATTAGTGAATGCGTGCAACTGTGCAAAACGGAATGAAAAACCACCACAGTCGGTTCCGAACCGGAAGACCTAAACAAAAAAAGAGTTTTCGCCTGAAATGTTTTGCTACGGATGAGACATATTTGGACGGTTTTATTCCATTTGTTTAAATTGAACATCAGCCATCATTCATGCCATTAAAGTCGTCTTGTCAGTTCTACCCCTTTCAGTACGAGGCTTTGCTTCGGAGACGCGCGAATAAATGATACAGCCTCATTCAACTTGGAAATGACTTTCATTGGGTTGGTAAATTGGTCAATCCTCACAGAGGCTGCGTACTCAGGGATGCCTTCGGAGAGATCGTGTGGGCCGATGTTGTTCCTTTGAATAAATTTTGAAAGTCAGTTCTTGATCGTTAAAAGCTTGTCGTATCCTGACTCAATGGATACTCCGGTTATGTGCTATAGAAACAGCAGATAGGAGAGCGACTCTTCAACCTAGTCATCGCTTTTTGTTTAGATCGTTATGAATACCCTTCTGATTTAATACTCTTTTGCATCTCCTGGACTCGTGAACTTTTTACTTTGAGTACTTCTGTTCAGAACTTGAGTTTTGTTTATTTTCCTTGGGTGCATTCAGTCCTTCTGTGGGTTCCTCTCATTTATTGTGCTGTGGATTCGCCATGTAGTCAGTTTGCGGCGTAACTGGCCTGTTCACCGGCGATCAGTCGTACTTTCTGAATGAAACCTAAGACCGTCGTCTTTCAGTTTAACGGCTACGTTTCATGAGCAAATTCGTTACGGGGCTGTATGAATATCGCTCGTGTCACCAAAGATGATTTCAATATACGTCAATTGACAAAACAGATTTTTGTTTGCCCCGGTAACCGAAACTGTGACCATAGTTGACAGTGACTGGTGGTTGGTATGAGGATGTTAGGGGTGCTGATCAACTTTATGGATTTTGCGGTGGTAGTTTCAGAATAGGGCGTTGCGGCAGATACTTTGCTGGACCGTGCAGAAAGAGAGCTACTGTGAGGAGGTTTCACTGTATTTTATCACCTGAAGGCTTATTTTTAGTGCTTTGCTCGTTAGGATCAGCTGTGATTGTAGAGTCCTCAGCGTACTTCGTAAATTCTGTTGAGCTGTGTGTTCATTCGTAGTAACTAGTTATAATATCTGTGTCAATCAATCCCCACTTCCATATGGGTTCTTTGGGGCTGCTGGACTATTATTATTGTTATTATTATTAAGCTACACGATAGCGAAATTCTGTAAAAGACGAATGATGAGGTGATTGGTCTAGGGTATTTGGATGACAGGTTCACCTGGTTTTTAAACTGCTTTCGTGCGCATCATGTTAAGCTTGTAAGGAGCACTGTGCACTTTGGAAGAGTAGCATTTTTGTGTGGTTGTGTTCGTTCTGCCTTTACTTTGGCTGTTGAGTGCGGATTGCCTGGGTCTGTTGGTTGATTCCTTTTCCTGAGTAGTGTTATCTTATCAGATAAACAGCCGCTTATATCGACTAGTTAACCTGTGCCTTGAGAGCCGATTGTAGAACCAGAACAGTGGTCTATCAGCGTGTATTTTGAAGGATTCCGTATTTACATCCGATAGCTAAACTTGTGATAAATCACCGTTTAGTCTGTTGGGTTATTCAGTCCGTCCAGTGGCTTCTGGATCCAGGCTGGTGCTAGATAGACTGCTGTGGTTTCTTTCGATTGTCATCAATGGGATCAATAAGCAGGCGGCTAGTGACCGAAAAACTTCGAATTTTCTTACAAACTGATTTGGAGGATTTTTCCTGCAGAGTATTTTAGTCTATTAGCCCCCGAGGTAAGTGGATTCCAACAACAGCTCACATAATTCAACGAAACTAAAGACAGAAGCAATTAGCGTTTTTTTAACAGTCGCGGATCAAGTATAGCAGATAGATGGTTCACATTCTGGAATCGGTACGCCTACACACGTGCTCTCATCCCCCATTATTGATCGTCCTGCTGGTTCTTGCAGAATGCTAATAATTCTTTGGTCTCGCAGTATTCACTTCTGACGAACAATACTGTTCCGACTCTTCTTTACTAAGCTGCTAACTGTTTGTTTTGTTGCAGTAGTTCGGTACCTTTGAAAACGCAAATCCCGTAGTCCTGGGAATCAGTAGGTCACAGGGATATCTCAGATGTCCATAGGATTAAGATTCAGTGTGTAGGCGAAATGGTGTGGTTGACTTGTGTGATTAACTTGCATTCAGTCAAGTGACTGAACCAAAATCCCCTACAGAATCCGGCGAGAGAGAAAAATGACCGGATGACTAATGATTATCTAGCAGAGATAGCACAAACGATGGATACCGAGAAGCACACGACAGATCACTACTTATTTGTGTTAGCACAGTAAATCTGTTTAAAGCGAGGGTAATGCTTATTACATACTTTTCTGCTCTTTGCCAGTTAAGCGTTGCTGGCTACCGTATCCACGTTTCACCAGAATATCTGTCCACTCAAGCATGTTTCTTTCATTCACTCATATTCCCATTAGCCGTGTATCAGCCCGGTTCCTGGATTGGTAATAATTTCGTTTACAAATACAACAAATGGATGTATACCCTATCTTGTCCATGCGTTGCTGCTTGGATAGTTCAAGATTTATTTATTTGTGGTTTGTTTATGTTTTCGTAGCTCACCGCATGCTTGTATGTAATCTCAGACTTGATTACTTTCTGCTTTATAAACATACATCTGTGACAGCAGGTGATCGAGTTCAACCAGGGTTGTCAGTTTTGTAGAACACTATTGGGTGAAAATTTTCCATTATCCAATAATGTATGCATTGCAAATGGTCAAATCACGTGAGTTAAATTGAAAATTTTTGCAATTCAATCAACATTATTTGCTAGAACAAGTAGTTAATCGGAGAGTTTAAAGTTTATAGCTTTACGTTGTTACAAGACTTATTACTTTCGGAACTTTTGGACCGCCTCTGTGAAAATCTTCCGGTATCTAGACAGCGGTTAGGTTCAGCTATATTTCTGAGTAGTTCTACTTCGAAAGTACGAGCAAGTGTTTACGTGGCCTTTTACACTTTGTTGCAGTGTTATGTTCATCTGACTGAATGCCGCTGTTCACTGCTGCCAGTCTAAACTAATTCACGGAACTTTGACTTTGTAATCGTTATAAGCCCGTTAATATTAGGTTGTTCTTGAAGTGGTGTCTCTGAAGTCTTCTTTTACTTCTGAAGTTTTGCTGTTCACAACCTGTCCTAACACGTTTTTGTGTGTGGCTTTTCTCATCCATCTTCCATTAGATACTACGTATTGAGCAAATCCCCAAAGCTTGTATCTTCACACCGGACTGAATGTCTCCTCTGTGTTGCAACCAGAACTTACCTACCTCGCCATTCTATTTGGACAATCCGAATGACACACTCCATGACCTCGACATTACTGGACCGGAATGATATATATATATATATATATATATATATATATATAAAAAGTATCTGCTCATGTGTTGTTCTAGTCGCAACCCGTTTT